>JAGKTI010040410.1:0-10409 GCA_018397915.1 Birgus latro
ATAATATACAACTGACTAAGGGATGTTGTTACAAATGGATAAATTTCTCTATAAATGAAATATTGAATTTCTAGGGAGATTCACTTACTTTCTATATACTATCTTCCTTTTACCAGTGTCAAAAGAATAGAAATCTACTTGCTATAGCACAATCCAAGTAACCATGAATGCCTTTACCAGTGTAAACAGAATAGGAAATCTACTTGCTATGGTACAACCTAACTTTCCATGAATTCCTATACCTGTATAAAAATAGAAAATCTACTTGCTATTGTATAATCTAACTTACCATGAATTGTTGAAATACACCATAAACTGATTTACTGGGACAAAAATTTAAATAAATAAATAAAAATATAAAATAAAATAAATACTAAAATATAAAATAAATAAAAATAAATAAATAGCAGTAGAATGGAGGGAAAAATCAAAATATAACCTGGCTTCACTCAGTGAATAAGTGTTTGTGGTGTATACACTATTTCACTGGTGTACCACCAAACACAGTTGTTGTTCTATACAAAGGACACAGCTGATAGTGTAGAAAATCTACTTGCTATAGCACAATCCAATTAACCATGAATGCCTTTACCAGTGTAAACAGAAAAGGAAATCTACTTGCTATGGTACAACCTAACTTTCCATGAATTCCTATACCTGTATAAAAATAGAAAATCTACTTGCTATTGTATAATCTAACTTACCATGAATTGTAGAACTACACCATAAACTGATTTACTGGGACAAAAATTTAAATAATAAATAAAATAAAAAATAAAAAATAAATAACAGTAGAATGGAGGGAAAAATCAAAATATAACCTAGCTTCACTCAGTGAACAAGTGTTTGTAGTGTATACACTATTTCACTGGTGTACCACCAAACACAGCTATACAAAAGACACAGCTGATAGAGTGGAAAACACAAGCCAAAGAGAGCTGGTTGGTGAATACACTCAATACACTAATACCACTTAAAAGTGAGAAAAGATAATCTACCTGCTATGATATCGTTCTAACTGACCTTGATCTGCTGGAAAAATAAACTTTAATATGACTCAGATAAAAATAAATGCGGGAAAACGATGCAGCGGGTGGGAGAGAATGTAAACAAAGGAGCAGTCGAACGATTCACAACTTCAACACTCTCTAAGACTGTTGTATATAAGCTATTTTAATACTTTACACGGTGGAAATATGTCTAGGGATCTTATAACACTAATCTATTCACTTTCGCACTGTTATTCCCTCAAACTTATTGTTAAAGCACTTGGAATAGCGGAGCACTGCTGAATGGGTCTGAATCCAAGATAATACATCATGGTCACAAGGCAAGGTTAAACGTTTGGCTTTAAACCAACTGGAAGCAGATGTTACACTGTATGTGCTTCTTCTTGTTTCATAAAGTACAATAAATCCATGTTGTAACGAGCAGTTTGAGAAGGAGGTTCTGCTAGTGCAGTTTGGCAGAATGATAAAACATATATAATCTCACGAACATTGCTAACACATTGATTGTTAAATAATCATTTCGAGAGAGAGAGAGAGAGAGAGAGAGAGAGAGAGAGGAAAATAACCTTATTTTGCCTCACATAACACCCAAAGCCCCCCTGTGCATGAATATGTAAACATTGTTTGGTATGAGTGTAGAGAGACTTCCCCTTTATTCAGTTTGTTGTACATTCCTCTTTTATTGCTTTCGTTAGCACATCTGAATATGACATGCGATGAAATAAGAGAGGGGAACATAAAACCTTAACAGAAGGAGGAAAAGAAAAAATACGCAGGAGAAAACAAGGAGAAACTGTGCAGGAGTATGGAAAATGGGAGAAGAGTAGAGAAGGGGAGAACGGCTGACAGAAGGAGAGAGGAGACGCAAATAACAAGTGGTTGTCTGTTATGGAGAGAGAGAGAGAGAGAGAGAGAGAGAAAGTGAGAGAGAGAGAGAAGGCAAAACATTAGCAATACAGACTAATGAGACTCAGTTTTGCCTGTGTGCACTTACGGAATCAAGTTACCAAATCTACCCACCCGCCTACCTCATCTACCTACACAGCCACTCCACCCACGTGCCCCACCCAAACCATCCAACCCTCACCCCTCCAACCCACCCAACCACTAGCTCCATCCACCCACTCACCCACCCACCCCGTGACCCTGCTTCCTCTCCCCCAATACTTTCCGTCACTTCCCTTCCCCACCCACTCCAGTCACTCTGCCTGTTCACCCTGCTCACCCTATCCATCCGACTTGTCCAACCACCACCCACCATTCCACCCCACTCATCCACCTACCATCCTACCCACCCAGCCACCAAACTTGAATCATCAGCAGGATGACTTATAAACTTACACACACACACACACACACACATACACGCACACACACACACACATATACACACACACATACATTCAGAAAGACAGAGCTGCTTTTATTGTTACAAGTGAACGAGCGCAGAATGCAAAGCAATGTTTACGTTCAGCTTAGAAATGAACGGGCCAACACGACCTAACCCGGCCCAACAAGACACGGCCCGACCGCAATGTTTTTCATAGGCTAATAACTTTTCTATTATTTAAGACAGAGAAGAGATTCTTTCAGCAGGTAGCAGATACATTCAATAAATTATGTTTTCATCCATTTATTTACTCATGAGACCAAAGAAACCCCTTGGAATTCCAGCTTCCCAAGGGAATGTACTGAGGATTTCAACTGGCATGCTTCATTATGGAATCGAATTAAAAAAGATTTCCTATGGTAACACTATCTTTTCTTGAATGGATTCTAGTCTCGTAGCTGTAGCAGAGGCGTTTCCAAGAAAATGTTAGATTATACGGTTGTAAGAGAAGAGAATTTTCAAGTTGGTCTTGTCATGGATGGCAGGAGAAAGATAAAGATGAGTCTTGGGTTTGACTGCAGTTTTATTCTCAAAGGGAATAATCTTGACAAGAGCAATACTAAGGCGAGGGAGGTTTATGCTAGCTTACTCCATGCCCTCTACTCCTCTCTTTTCCACCGTGCCTCTCCTGTTTGCTATTGTGTCCCAACCCCTTCTGACCTGTTTCTCCAGTTTCCCCTGTATATTTGGTAGTTGGGTCGTGTGTGTGGGCACGTATATGAATCTGTGGTGATTTCCATCAGGTGTGTGTTGTGACTTTCCATGACGTCATGTTACGCTGTGTGAGACACTACTTAGCCAGAAATCCCACTGCTGTTTAATCCAGCTCTCGAATTCAGGCATGACTTTCCTCAAATCTGTATATTACATATTAACGTCATATATGTCACTAGCTATTATGTAGTGTGTTATGGTAACTTAGAACCTTGACACTAACAATTAAAAGTCGGATATTACTCTCATAATTTTACATGAACGTTTTTCTGTTTAGAGGGTAAAATCAGCAAGGGTAATCGCCCCATTTGTGGGTTTTATCATTCAGTCAATAGTCAAGCATGTAGGGAGCTCAGAACTGAACATTGCACATGAGATAAATGCTACGGCGCCTCCATATATGCACATCCAGAGAGAGAGAAAAAGTGAGAAAGTAAATATTTTAGCTCAGTTGTTCTTCTGCCGTTGTTCAACTACCTCGCCAGAAATGTTGAAAGTTTACACCAAGACGGAATTATGGTGAACGGCGTAAGTACAAACGATCGCTCGCTCGTCATGCACTTACAGAGCGCACTTTACTGGTATAGACGACGATGGCGAAAACCTATTAAACGAACACTCCACTGTTGCTAAAACTATCCAAACATTTTTCACATATTGCAACCACAAAACTACATGGAATTGGGCAGTTATGACAGAGACACATAGAATTATCTAAGGAAATTGTCCTCCAAAGGATAACATGCTTTGTCATAAAACTTTGTGTAGTCATAAATACGGCAGACTTTTCCGCTGAGTTTTGCACACCCGCGCATGCATGTGTGTGTGTGTGTGTGTGTGTGTGTGTGTGTGTGTGTGTGTGTGTATGTCAATAAAATAACTCAAGAGTTCTTATCCAATTTTTACCAATGTGGTGACAGAATGAGGGCTAGCCAACGAATATTTTATTTTTTAGACCAACAGGTCAAAGGTCACGGTCAAGGAGCTAGGTCAAACTCTAACCTTGCAAAACCAATTGAAAGTGTTATTAGTCATTTTTGGCCAAACGTGGGAGAAGGGATGAGGCTAAGACAAGAATGAAGTGGTTCAGTTTTGAGAACAATTAATTAGTCAGAGGTCATAGTCACAAGGCATGGTCATAGTTTGGCGTGTGTGTTTTTTAAAGTAACTACCAGTACCGTAATTTTTAAAAAATCTAATTTCAACCAATCATGCTGGAAGAGGCTGAAGGTCAACTAAGGAGTAAACCTGCTGTTTGGGGTAAGAACAGGCCATAGGTCAGGGTTGCAGGGAAAGGGGAACTACACAGTTTTCATTTGATTTATACGAAACTCTGTGGATGGCCTGATGATAAGGCAAGAATAAAAGAATTCAGTCTGGGGAAGTGTCAGTTAAATGCCAACGTTAGAGGGAAAGGTCAAAAATGAAGGTCAAAGGGTCAAGTCAACTCAAGCAGTTTTGATCTGATTAGAACCAAATGTGGCGGAATGGTTGAGGATCATGCAAAAATGAAGGGATTCAAATTTGAGAGCAATCGGTCATAGTTCAGGGTCGTAAAGCAAGTTTTAGTAGAAACTATGTCTCTGTGTATGAACAAACTAAAACACTGCAACAATTTTTATCCAGTTTGGATCAAACTTGGTTGTTTAGTAAAGACTCACCCATGATATTTACATGCATTTGGGTTGATGACATTTTCGTATGTATGTTTCGTTTCGCTTCGTTGTGTAAAGGCTCCAACATGCTTGTATGCATCAGTCTTGGCCACCTAATGGTAGCTCTCCATGCTGCTTGATCTCTGACAGCTACCCTAATCAGTCTTATCACTGAGGTCACTCTCGATGACCTTGTCCCAGGTCTTTTTTGGTCTCCCTCTCGCAACCCTACGCCTAACGTAAACACTTCTCACTTTCTGCACCCAGTTATCATGCCCTATCCTCTCCACATCTGTGCATGCCAAAAAATTTTAGATCCATACTGTTCTAAAATTACATATGCCTATGGCATGGCATGGAAATGTAGGTTGGGGCAGATCGTCGCGAGAAACACAATTTGTAGGTTACAGTCACGGGCTGGATGCGATGGCTAATTAAGTTTTGCATATCGCCAGTTTTGTCCGTCCATTAATTGTGTTTTGTCGGGTACTGAGCATCAATGTTGAACCCAAGAGAGCCAACAGCTCGTAATATTGCTGCTTCAGTTAGCCTAGAGATGTTAGAAAAAAGGAAAATAGGTTACGCATTTTCAGGAAAGTGGAGGCATAGATAATCCTCTTCCTGAACAATGTATTATCCGCCCTTGTGCAGTATCTCCAGCTACTTTGCAACTCTATAGCGACAAGCAGACAATTAGCTTACAGTCAGGGCATGTCAGCGCAATGCTATTAACCCTAGATTGCTTGGACATGTGGCTGATCGTACATTATGAAAGATCATCCATGATGTCTTAAATAGTCATCAATGCATACCTCTCAGGAACCTTTTCCTAGTCAGCATCAATGACTAAAACGATTAGTTTTCTGTAAGAAATAGAACAGAAGTGTTATGGTCGGATGGATATCACCTCTAAAGTGACGGAAAGAAGGGAAAGGTATACTGTCAAGCAGGAAGCAACCCACATGACCCAAAACATATTCAGTCAACAGTGAAACGTCGATACTCTAGTGATCTGGGAGCATTTTGCCTATGGTGGTGTTGGAAATTCAGTTGTTTTCCCTCATAATGAAAGAACTAGGATCATTACCTGGAGTTGCTTGTTAATTTATCTGACTCATTTGATAAATATGGTGTTGAGACTTTCATGAAAGATGGTGCGCCCTGCCGTGGTCACTAGATGGCTTGAGTTCTGTGGGATCAGGTTTATCAGCAACTGACCTGGGAATTCCTGTGACCTAAACCCCACTGGCAATTTGTACAGCCTAAGGAAAAGAGGTTGAGGACACATCAAGAATTCACGAGTTAATGTAGGCATTCTATGTGAATTGGGAAGCTCTTGACTCTACAACTCACCAGAACTTGGTGGATCTGTGCTCAGGAGACTACAGGGCTGTCTTCAGGCCAAAGAAAATCATACGCATTACCAACTGGGATAGTAAGTACCTGCTTTCATAATTTTTTACTTGCATTTGTGCGTGCAGCCTTATTGCATACGTTTTTATGCCAGTACTGCAAGAGGTGGCCCTGTTGTTTTTAAGAACACTAGTGCAAAGGTCAAGATCACATGGCGGTGTCAGCTTCAACAAATTTTATCTTCTATACTTAACCTCTATGGAACTGTTCAGGTTTAAACGAGGATATAATAATTCGATTTTCAGAACAATCCGTCAAAGGTCAAGGTCACAGGGAAAAGTCAAAAGTCAGGGTTTCTGGAGAATGTTTATTGACTTTTGATCTGATATGAGCCAAAGTAGATGAAAGAGTTAAATTTTCGGAAAGAAGTAATTCGATTTTATGAGTAATACGTCAAAGTTCATGGATACAGAGCAAAGACTAATACTGGGCCGGTAGACCAGTTGGGAGGCGAAGATGTTAAGAGTTTCCGTGCGCTCCTTCTTGTTTTTAGTAATTCGAGAATGAAACTGCATTTCAGTGAAGTGAGAAAGAAAAAATCATGATATATGTATAAAAAAAAATCTTTTTCTGGAAATAATATCGTTATTCTTTCCCCTCTCCCTCCACGGTCTAAGTAGAGAAGAGGAGGGAATGTGGTTTATGGAAAAAAAATTGTTTAAAGCTAATGGGAAAATATGGCAAAAATTTAATAGCACTTCAAGAGGCTTACCCGCATGACGGTATGCACTTTAGCTGATGGGTAGGCATTTGTATCCTTCCCTCTCCTCCTCCTCCTCCTCCACTAACTCCTCCTCTCTTATTCTTCACCTCTGACCTTCCTTTTCTTCACTCTCACGTACATCTCGGTCTTCCTGTTCCCTTCTTCAATAGTTTTGTTGTTAATTCACAATCATCATTTTACCATCGCCAGGGTTATAATTACGATCATTGTTGCCATCATCATTTTTACCATCCTCATCCTCATCAACAACATCATCATCACCATCTGCATCCTTTGATCCTCTCCTCCCTGCCCAGCTTGCCTTCTCTTATCCTTGACGTCTGACCTTCTTCCAAACTGTCGGTTTTCTCTCCATCCTCCTAATTTGTTTGTTCCTCCTTCATTCCGTCTTCTTATTTCAGGAGTACCTTTCCTAGTCTTCTTTTTCATACTATCTACTTCATTATCGTTAACTTTATCACCGCTATCACCATATCACCATCATCAACACCATTATTATCATTATTTGTATTCTTCCCCTTCTTCCTCCCATCTCACCTCTCCTCTCTCATCCTTCACCTCCGAAATGTTTCCACCTTACTATCATTTACTCTGTCTTCTTATTTCACGTTGCGTTCCTCCCTTGTCCTACTTTATACGTTGTTTTATATCCATCATCGTTAATAATTCCTTCGTCACTGTCATCATCACCATCACTGCAAGCATTTTCATTCTTTCTGCCATTATCATCATCAAATCCGTCACCATCTCTACCCTATGATCACCATCACTATTTTTATCCTTCCCTCCTGCCTCGCCTCTCCTCCTTCACCCTTAATCTCCTACCTCCTCCTCCTCCTCCTTCTCTCTCTCTCTCTCTCTCTCTCTCTCTCTCTCTCTCTCTCTCTCTCTCTCTCTCTCTCTCGCTTACACACATTTCATAATCCATATTGCCATCGTCGTCATTACAATCACCATCATTACCATCACTTATACCATCACACCATCACTACCATCGCCATCATTGTCACCACCACCATCATCATCATCATCTCAATTTGTATCCTTCTCTCTCCACCTCCCACTCTACCCGCCTCTCCTCTTTTACCCTCACCTCTGACCTCCCACCACACTCATTTCCTCTCTCCTCCTGACTTCCTTCCCCTCACTTTTCCTCTTCTCTCTCTTCTTTACCCGGCGTCCCTTTTTAGGGGATTTTATTCACTACGGTGTCTTTTATACACGGGTTGTTGTTTCCCCCCTCATCCTTCTCCACCTCCTCCTCCTCCTCCTCATCGTCATCATCATTACTGACCTAAACAAAACATCCAGCCACCCAGTTACCATCCAATTGTACTAAGCAAGATAAGTTTAAATGCAAATTCAAAGAAAAGTACTAAACAAAAAGCAGTGCCGAACTAACCTCCTCCTCCTCTTCCTCGTCATCATCGTCGTCATTATCATAAATTATCATTGTCATCTTTATCACCATAATCGTCACCGCCGTCATTATCATCGCAGCCTCCACCACCATCATCATTTTCATCATTATCGCTGTCGTTATCATCACAAAGGTGATGAGTTTGATATGCCAGCAAGGAAAACACCCAAAATCGATTCTGTATCATCTTCTCGTCATCATCATCATTCTCATCATTCTCCTATTCTGTCACGTTTTATTACTCTTCTTTCCACTTCAGGTGGCTCTACACTGGTTGATAGTTTAATGATTTCCTGTAACCCAGGGCACCATAACCCAAGAAACCATTAACAACGTTGGGTGGTAACCATATAACCAGATAACGGGATGATGTGGAGCCTACTATGATGCCTCTGTTAACTGGAAGGAGGGGCACAAATGTGGGTTCCATCCGGGAACCAAACCTGCACACTCTTTACCGTCTCTCGCTTTGTTGAGGCACTCTATACTACAGGGGAGCACCAGTTCACTACACTGCACAGGACAGTTCTTCAGGGGCGGTTTCTTACGGGCTGTTGATGGGTCTGCTGATCTAGACCGAAGTTGCCTAGTAACGCAACTATCCATTGACGCTTCATTTTTTGCGTTGGGTGAAGGGATTTTTGTTTAGTTGATTGCTTTCCGTACAAATTTAATAAGCAAGACGCGACTAGTAAATCACACCACACATCTAATTCGCGTGTTATGTGTGTGGTAACAGCGGTACCAGGCATCACCAAACAAATGCGGCCAGACTTTAAATCGCTATTTCTGAAACATTTTTAATCACTGAAGTGGCAAATCGTATGTCTTTAAGGATGCCCAGTCAAACGAACATCACTAGAAAATTCTAACGTCGGTAAGTTAGCACTATGACAGTTTTCATAATGCTTTTGGTATTTAAAAAAAAAAAAAATCAGAATGTCTAGTTCATCGGATATGTTAATTTTTCTTGAGAGTTAAAAAAGGCCTATATCTGTATGTTTACTACTTCCATAAAACTCCACGATTAGAGACAGCCCCAAGTTTACGTTCCCATCCACCGGCTGGTCTGGGGAGTAAGCTTGGACTGTGCCTAAGTGTACTGTACCGTACATACTCGGTTCTTTCGCTCGCTCGCTGGAACAAATACAAAAGCAGCAGTTCGGATTATCATTAGATCGTCCAGTTATTTCCAGTGCCACAGCTCCCTCGCCGTCAAAATTCCAAGCCTTAACCAAATATCTGGGCCTTTCTGAAGATAATTGCTTTTATCTTCAATTGGTATTATTTTGGCAACTCTCTCTCTCTCTCTCTCTCTCTCTCTCTCACGTACACACATACATTCCTCTGTCCCTTACCCTTTCATTCTCTCTCACATTTTCTCTCTAGCGCAATTTTTTCTCTCTCTTAATCCACGGTATCCTTCGTCATGGCTCCCTTAATGTTGCTCCATTTTCCTCCTTGCCTTTTTAAAACTTCATTGTTACTTTAATGTGTTGTGACAGGACTTTTTGCACCTCGTCGCCCTTGTTCTGTCGTTGTCTCTTTTCGTCTCGTCTCGCCTTTCCTTTCCTCTCCATTTTGCATCCATTTTTTTCTTTCTCATCCTTTCCTTTCTCCACATTGCTGCCTCTTCTCACCTTTCACTTCCCCTCCCTTCTCCCTTTTTTTCTTTTCTCTCTTCTCCCTTCCTCTCCCCTGTCCCATTTCTTCTCTTCTCTCCTCTCATTTCCTATCCCCTTTCCCCATTCTTTTCTCTCCTCTCCAAACCCCTCCCCTTTCCGCTTTCTTCTCTCTTCCCCTCTCCTTTCCCTTCTCCTCTCCTCCTCCTCTTCTCATCTCACTTAGCTTCCTCTTTCCCCTTATTACCCTCCCTTTTTTCATTTGTCCCTCTTTCCTTTCTTCTCTTCCATCTCCTCATCCCTCTTCATCTCTCTCTGTCTCTGTCTCTGTCTCTCTCTCTCTCTCTCTCTCTGTCAGGCCTTTTCTCTTGTTTTCGTTTCATATGTCACGTCCGTTGCTTCCTTCCGTCTCATCACTTTCTCGTTAGCCTCCCCCCACTCTCTCTCTCTCTCGCTCTCTT
>JAGKTI010040411.1:0-10409 GCA_018397915.1 Birgus latro
ATAAAAGGATGATAACTAGAGAAGTGATACTAAAAAGAGTGGTGTAAGTAATGTGAATGTAACGAAGAGTGATTGACAGGAGGGGAAAGAAAGGGTTGATGAATTTGGGTCAGGGTGTGTTAGTGAGTTGTGGAACATTAGCACGGCAAAAGGGAAGAGAGGAAATGGGCGTTAAAAAAGTGATCTGTAATGTGAAGAGAGTTCAGTTGTGGGAATATGAAAAGACATTAGAGGATACAGCCATAGAAATATGAGAATGATCAGAAGGAAAGGAAGAAAGTGATGATACTGATGAGGGGATGAGAGGGAATGTGATGAGGGATGGAAATATGAGATATTACGGCCATGTTAGTAGGCTAATGCTTTTTTTTTTTTTTTAAGTATGCTAATCGTTAAGAATGACAGTGTAGAAGTGAGAGGGGGAAGAAGCATGTGATGATATTGATAATGAGTCAAGTAAATGAATGTGGTGAGGAACGGAAATATGAGGATAGAGAACATAACATAGTAGTATCAGTGACGATGGTGATGGTAGAGCATAGAGAGAGGTGGGAATATCTGAGAAGAGAGAATAAAAGCCACGTGATTATATTGACAACGAAACAACGGAGTGAATGTGGTGATTGGACAAAGGGGGGGTGGGTTAGAGGACATTAAATCCTCTCAGGACTAGCACACCCCTTGATTGATTAAAATCCCTTGGAAAGGACGCCCCTCAGATTATTGATCACAACAGTGGGGTCGTCTTCGCTTGTTTCCCCCCTCTCATCTGCGCAGTTGTACTTTTTTTTTTTTTTTTAGCTGTTTTGCTCAGTTTTATTATTTTTATCATCATCATCATCATCCGAACCTCCTTTCCCACCCTAGGGGAGGGTGAGGAGTAGCAACGTCCAGACAGCCCAGGTTTTCCCAATAGGCGTGTTGCCGGTTCTAGGTAAACATGGCAGGTGCACTCTGCCATGTACTTAAAAGCTTACGGTATATGTAGTTTTTAATTTCATTTATTAGTTTCACTGGTGAAGACGTGATAACTTTAATTCTTTGTGGCTGGAGGGAAGCAGCCATATTGACGATGACGTCAGAATTCATACTACAGACGACGCTCCAATCCATCACACAATACTTTACCAGTAACAGTGATAATAGTTGTCAAGATATTTACCGACATGCCAATCGTAGATCCAAACTACCCGCTTCAGGTATGTTGTGGAGGAATACTTTTCATGATGTAAATGGATGGTACCTGTTAGGTTAGTAAATTGTTGTGAAATCGAGTAGATGTAGCTTACAGCTACACCATTCCCGAGTGGTGCTCGTACCTCATGAGGTGGAAAGTGTTTAATGTATTGAGTACAGTATCAGTCGTATGAGTTTATATTGGTATTATGCTCATGGATATTTAATATTTGACCTCTTCATTATTAGTTTTCTGAAAGAACAGTTTCAGTGACTCTGAACTTGATTGTAAAGTACCTTCAGGAGGGTGCGACGAAATACCGAATCGGCACTTTTAATTGGTAAGTGTTATAGATTTTATCACCTTATTGGTTCATACTAGGGGAGGCGGCAGCTCGATCGGTAGAGAGTTGGCTTGCAGTCCCGTGGGACCCAGGTTCGAATCCTCGCTGGTGCAGGGAACAGTTTAAGGATTTGAATTTCATTAAATCAGGCTTTACTGATCTACCAGAAGACCCGCCGACATGTCGTAAAAATAACCCCGCTAATACCAATACACCAGTCCTGTATGAGACAGCCCTAGCATGTATTCAATATGGACGGTGGGTGTTAAGCGCCGAAGTGGTGACATGTAGAGGTGTATGGTATGTAGGAGGACGACTGGGCCTTGATAGCAGGCTGTAAAAGCCTATGCCCAGAGTCGGACACATAAAAAAAAAAAAAAAAATACTTGCCATAATTATCTGAAATCCAGTCAAATTTTTGTGTTTTTATTACTTTAAAAAAAAACATCAACATCGAAAACACGCAAACATTAGCGCAAATGGTCCTCCTTTAGCTCAACAACTTACCTTGGCAGACGTCTACTTTATATAAATATTAATTTAACACATAAATGCATTTATTTGCACTTTAAATCAGTATTTATGCAAAACAAGTCTGTCAAGGCATGTTGGCCATCTAGAAACACTTGCTAACCTTAGCGCATTTTCACTCTGAATCCTAATTTTCTATTAATAGTTCACTTACACACAGTTTTTTGAATGAAGTTCAGGTAATTAGGTGTATATGAACCTATATGGTGAAAAAAAATCATATTTTCACAACAGAAAAGACTGTATTCCAGTACTGGGAACTTCTGACGAGCAGCCAGCCACCACTGTTTTCGTTTATTGTTATTGGCTGGTACACGGGAATAATTTCCCTGGTGTGCTTTTGTCTGTTCTCTTATACATTGGAATAAAACACTAGCAATTATTCCTCTTGACACTGGGCATTCTTGGAGGTCAGAAATAAACAGGCTAAACATAAACAAAGTAGACTCTGTTGCCTCAGTGTGAGAAGTGATGTCACGACCAATCACAGGCTGTTTCAGAGTCACGTGATTTTTCAGCTACTTTAGCTAGTATTTTTTCATGTATCTGTACATTTTTATGGGGAAAAAAAAGGTTGACATAGTTATTTTCTGCGTATTTTTTACCTATACAAGTATCCTATAAAAAAATTTGACCGGAAACTCGTCTATTCAGTAGTTGTAGTAGTGATAGCGTTACCATAATAGCAGTGATAATAGTAGTTGTTGTAAACCTAGGTTCATCTGAAACCTGAACCCGATGGACTGCAGGCTGAAATTATTCTTCTCCAGTAGTTCACCATTTTCTTTCTGGGGATAGGGAGAGTGTTAAAGGACTTGAATAAATGGGCAGCAGAGCTGCCTGGCTGTATCGGTGCCATCACATGAAGACGTCCTTCTCCGACATCTCGGGTGATAATAATAGTACTTTATTTATTATTGCTTATCGTTAATGATACATGTACTTTAATAATTATGAAACCAAGATGTTGGTGTTTTCTCTTTCATACCTTCGTGTGTATGTTTGTGTGTGATTATTGTGGTTGAGGTGGTGGTGGTTGTGGTACAGATGGCTGGGGGTTGGCGTTTTTGATATGCAATCGATACTTTAATGTCGTCGTATTGTGGTGTAGGAATACGATGCGAGGTACGAGGAACTCCAGTTCATCGATAGTCAGTACTGTAGAGTAAAAGATAAGTGGTATAATGGTATATGAGGTGTGTGTCTGTGAGGTTCTATATGGATCTTGGGTCCAAGATGCTATAGTCGCAGCGCACGACTCTGTGGTTGTCATTATTGTACCCTGGCAACCTACCATTCAAAAGTGCACCCGATTTCGTAACATTATACACAAATCATATTGTTCTGCACGATTATACACGAATAATATAATACACGAACTTATACACAAATCACATGCATCTTATACAGGAAATCAGATGCATTTTTGAATGGTAGGTTGCCAGGACACGATAATAACAACCTCAGAGTCCCGTGCCACGACTATAGTGTGTCTTGGGGTTTTGCGGTCAATCTGCCCCAGTGCCGATTCGCCCCGGGTTGATGCGCCCAAACTTTTGGGGTGTATTGTCTCATGACAGAGTCAGTATGCCCTGCAGTGAGTCGTTGCACCCCAGTCCAGTTATAATGATTATAATAATAAAACAACAGCATTAATAATAATGATAAAAATAATAATTATAATTTATTTAGATCGGTTGTATCTACATAGTTGTATCTATATATTTTTGACATTGGTTGTTTCAGTGCTTAATACATTGGGTTTTTAACCCGCCGAGTCCCATCGACGTACGATGTACGTCGCTACTTTTTTCCGCGGACAGACCCAACGACTTAAATCTTACGTCACGCAATTGCAAGGCCCATTGTGTGCACATTTTTCAACATTCACGGGTGATTTTTGGTAGGCATATGTGGGAGACCTTCCTCTACCTGCTGTCAAGCGGGGATACTGCCTGACCCCTCCTAACCCCCCCTTCCCCCCCTCCCCCCACACTGGGCAATTCACCTGTTAGCAGTAACCTAGCCAGTTAAGGTATGTTGCCCCACGATCTCTCTAATGATGAAATTCACGGTGAAAGTGATTCCTGAGGTGGAGGACAATGAAACAAAGAAGCTAGAGGTAGAAACAAACAGAAGTGATGAGGTGGTAATGTCATAAAGGAAGGTGCCGTATACTGGGGTTTGGGGTAAGTGAACAGTGCTTATAAACGCCTATATTATTGTGTGAAAACCATTATAGACTTTTACTACACATAAATTCGTACCAAATAAATGAAATAAATATGTAACTTAAAGTGGCTTGAATTAGTCAACCCTTCCATAGTTCGTTTTCTTAGCCAGGTACACTGAAAAAGAAGGAAAACGTAAGGCTGAGTGACACCTGTATCAACATTTTTTTTACCTCAGGATCGCGATTTCACTATGAATTTTCAATATTTCTCACCAAAAGCGAAGGTTTCAGCCAAAAAACAAAAAGTCGAAAATCGGTCGGGATCTGGGGGTAGGCTTGGTAAAAAACCAGTCGGGACTCGGCGGGTTAAAAGTACATGCTACCTATCAAGCAGTCAAATGACAAATAAAAAAATAAAAAAAATAAAAATAAACATTGCACGTATCTGTGGCCGTCAACAATTAACTAAAAGAATTACAATGGTACAAATTGGGAGCATTCAGCAAGTTGGTAAAAAACAAAACTTAAAACAAAATATAAAAATAAAAATAAATAACATCGCACGTATTTGTGGCTGTCAACTATTTACTAAATGAATTAAAAAGGGTACAAAGTGGGAGCATTCAGCAGGCAGTTGCATAGGTATCAGATCCCCATTGGAATACCGGTCCCAGCATGTGTGTAGACGGGCCTTCACAATCCTGTAACTTTTCAGCTGTATGCGCAGTATTTTCCTGTCAGACACCAATTTAACAGCTATACCCACGTCTGTGGCTTCGTTTTTTAGGAGACTCACTATTACGTAGAATGGTAACTGGCTTTTTCCAGCAGCTCTGTTGAGATGGTTGTGCCAGCCTTCTAAATCATTATTAGTCCTTATTGTGTGCTTGTAAACTGTCCAGGAAGCCGGTGGTAATGTCGAGGATGTGATCCACTGACTACGGACATACGCGACAAATGTAATTAGGTCAGCAATTAGTGTTGTGCTGGAAACGAGATGTTGAATGTATCGTTAATTACTTTGTATGGCAGTGCAAGCAACTTTTTTATAAACTTGTATGTGCCACGGTCATATTGGTAGGCATTTTGCAATCCATTGCTTTGCACTTGGTGCCACATTGCCTGCAATTCACTCTCAAGGAGGGCCATCCAATGGCATATTTCTCATAGCTTAACGAACCAGTTTTAGACACATCCATAACTTTTTCATTGGTTGGTCGTGGCAAGCCTCCTCTTTAAGTGTTCTAAAAATATTCCCTAAGAATTTAATAATCCAACAGGTTCCTCTAGCTCATGGTCATAACTCAAAAGGTTCAGCTAGGTCACGATGATCTGGTAGCCAATGTATAGTGGTTAAAAGTGAGAGTCCTCTATCAGAGTCTGGTTCATTATGCTTTGAGATTAAAAGAAAAGGGCCTTTTTATATAGTTGGGGCGCAACGACTTACTCCGGGGCGCATCAACTCAGTCACGAGACGATACGCCCCCAAAGTTGGGCGCATCGACTCGGGGTGAATCGACACTGGGGTGGATCGACCTGTTACCATCTTGGGTCTCTGTCCACCCCACCATTTTGCTACTATCTAACGGTGTTGTATTTCATCCCTTTAGTTTTTTCATGTTGTCTCACATTGTCTTTTATTTTCGTCACTGTTTTACTGCCGTGTCTCAATGTTCCTAAGTGATTATAGTAAAAATATTCCTTCACAAACATATAATTCGTTATACAGCACCCTCAATTTGATATATAATGATTTGAAACTTTGGGATATTGTTAGCTATTGCCTCTCTTTGCTATGTTTTGTTGTTATTGTCATTATAATTATTATTGTTGTAGTAGTAGCTAGTAGTAGTAGTTGTTCCCTAGGCAGTCTGGCCGAACAGCCCCAAGTCCCTAAGGAAGGCCACGAGACCGGGCTTTCCCACAGAGATCTCAAGGAATGTGTGTTTTGTTGTTGGCGTTGGTGATTGTGTGCAGTGCAGTCTTCCATAATGTACTTAACCACTTTAGTATCGTAACGTCTATTTCTACTTTATTTACGCTTCCTCCAGCTGATTTTATAGCACTCAGAACTGGACTCTTGTACTGAAGGGGTTAACGAAGGCTGTATCAACCCTGTGCACTTCCACAGATCCTCCCTACACTGAATAAAATTGTCTGGTGGCAGCAAGAACAAAATAACAATACACCCGGCACTGAAAGGGTTAATAGTATGAGATGCTGTGTTACATCCTGGACAGGCATCAACGACGGAGGCATCCAGCCTCTTCTGATAAGAGGGCTGATGATGTCCCCATCTCAGCCTGGCCAGGTGGACCTAGAGTACCTACATACAGAGAGTAGCGACAACTCTGAGATAGGACGCCATGTTCCTGCCAGGCGGGCCACGCCCTCGGACTCCCTGCCCGACTGCCTGGCATTTGTGTTGTCCTTTCTCTCTGGTGCTGATGTTATAAATACTGACGAAAGCATAATATAAGAGTAGGTGATGAATGAGAAGTATGATGCTTACAGTCAGTGTTTATATGGGAATTTTAGCAGTACAGTATACTACTGTATATTCCAGCAATAGCCTGTGAGCAACAGGACCTGATGATTACTTTATATTCTGTACTAGTTTCCTCATGGCTACACTTTTACTACTAAACTGTTTTTTTTTCTGTGTTTTTTTGTTCTTCATTAATCTTCTTGCAGTAGAAATGCAAGCGAGCATTGAGAAACTTACTTAGAAGCTTGTGTTTGAGGTTGTGACAAGTAGGAATATCATAACCTTTGGTTAGGTTTACTGCTTCATCCATCAGTGTTTTCTTAAGCTTATTCTTTCCTATCAAATCACACTGACTTTTCCTGAACATCAGCTGTATTTTAAGCAGCATCTCATATGCTTTATCTGACACTGCAGTAAGACCTCCTTCTTTTTATTCTTTGAGTAAAGTGAGGTCTGCTGCTCTATGAGCTGTCAGATGGGGTGATGTTACTTATATGACTTCTCTTAAGCACTCATCACAGGTGGTCTCCGTTTTTTTTTTTTTTTTTACGCTGTGAACACAGTAGCCTATAAGTTTGTACAAAGAATCACTCCGTGTCACTGACAATTCCTCCTGAACTTCATCTGTGAAGTTAGAGATAAACGAGAGTAGGTACTCTGAGGTAAACTATATTAAATTCTGGACCTCGTAGAAACTTGTGACATTCATAGACGGGTGACTGAAGAATCACGTAGGTACACGTCCATGTAAGAATATACATAAAATGCACGTAGTACACATACACAGCACACGGAAAAGAAAAGACACGATGGATGTATTGTCACAACATATGAAATAATAAGAGTACATGTAGATTCACATCAAAAGATTATGTACGGATGATGCGCGTAATAATACGCGTAAAAACATGAGACATACAATACAAAAAACACGAAAAGTAAGCAACAAACACATGAGCATAGCATACGATGTATAAAGATAGGTACCGAGGTATTAAGATGGCACTATTATTTTGTGAATAATATTTTTTTCCACGTAGTCATAATACACAACACACAGAAGAACATGAAGTATAATACTGTAATATATATGCAGAATTGCACATAAATAACAATAAACAACTATTATGGACATAGTATGAAAATACCGTGACTGATTTGTGAATCATCAAACAAATTCATTCTCAATGATTAACCCATCCTGATGCCCTGATCTCCTTCAGTATTTCCTTCTTACATTAACAGTTGTTATATTTCAACTGCAAAGAGGAACAACCTTCCAGCAAACTGCATGAAAACATTCATTAAGCATGCCTCACATAAGACTGATCTAGAAGTTGGCTCCCACCTCAGACGATTTACTTTATTCTTCCATAATTTCCTTATTTCTGGATTAGATGGAAATGTGAACACTAAACCCTTTCTCCAGTCGATTGCTGCATCCAAAAGCAGAACAGCATGGCATCACGCCCACCCACAACAACAAAAAAATCGTGAACTAACGTGGGCGGCGGGAGTTTCAGTCAAGTTGCGTGTGCAATTGTGGCAGGAACATGGCGTCCATCAGCTGAGCGTCCATTACCCCCTATGCCGCTACTCTCCCGATAGAGGTACTCTAGGTGGACCCTGTCCTTAAGAGGGAGATAGGGTCAGAAGGGTGGATATCAGGAGGCCATGCATGCAACTGTGTGTTGTCTTTAAGTGACTGAATGAAGCGGCGAATGATTTGAGTATTGATATGCTTCTGGAAGCTGGTCTGAGGGGGGTGAGGGGGGAGAGATGACAGTATTTGTGTAAGATATTGTGTGCTGGGTGTTGTTTTGATGTTCCCTGGTGTGTGTGGATGAGTTGCTATGTAGTATAGTGGATGTTGTAACCGGGTTTGTGGAGGCTGCAGTGGGAATTTGGGTGCCTCTCATGTCTAGATAATCCTTGACTTTGAGGACTTTGGTTTTTTGATGTAGGTGGTCTGTGGATGTAGTAGCTGTGCAGCCTGTGATTATTTTTAGGACCTTGTTCTGTATGGTCTCCAGAGTGTTATAGTGTATTTTAGTGAGGTTAGGAGCCCAAGCAGGACTTGCATAATTCATCACTGAACGTATATAGTGTTTGTATACTGTGGTTGTGGTTTCTTTGTTGTGACCAAATGTTGTATGGGAGAGTGACCTCAAGGCATTGAGTCTTGGTGTTAATATATCTTTAATGTTTGTGATGTGTTGTTTAACCCCTTAACCGTGGGGTTGTCAGAGGCGCGCCGTGCCCGTCCCACGGAGCAAATCCGCGCTTACTGACTTTTTAAAAATATTTGCCAAAAATCAGTTATTAGTCCTAGAATATTATAATTACATATGCATATGGCACTGTCTGACTCACTCTTTCTTCATTTCTGTAACATTCACGGCCTTTCCTCTAACTTTCGCCCCGTTGAACACCACCTCTTCTCTAAACCTCACCTTCTTTTTCTCTCTGAGACTCAGCTGTCTGAGACAACTGACAGCAAACCCTTTTCTGTATCCTCCTACTTTCTCTATTCTTATTTCAAAGCCAAAGGTGGCTGTTGCGTATATGTACGCAACGATCTATCTTGCTCTCGTGTTCCTGAACTTGATTCTTCTGAATTCTCTACTCTCTGGCTTCGGCTTTCCTGTCATTCTCTGACTAAATATATCTGTGCTGTTTACTTATCACCTAATTCTACTGACTATGAAAAATTCTTTGACTATCTTACTTCTACGATGGAACACATTCTATCCATTTCTCCTTTCTCTGAAATCTCCATTCTAGGAGATTTCAATGTTCACCACCACCTTTGGTTCTCCTCTCCTTTCACTGATCCACCTGGTGAACAAGCGTACATCTTTTCTATCCTTAATGACCTAGAGCAGCTTGTACAGCACCCTACCCGTATCCCTGACCGCCTTGGAGAGAGTCCCAACATACTTGACCTTTTCCTAACAACTAATCCTTCTGCTTACACTGTTAATCTTTTCTCTCCATTGGGCTCCTCCGATCATAACCTTATTACCTTATCCTGTCCTATCGCTCCGGTACAGCCTGTGGACCCTCCAAAGAAACGCCGCCTGTGGCACTTTGGAGCTGCAGATTGGGAGACCCTCAGGCAGTACTTCTTTGGTTTTCCTTGGAATGATTATTGCTTCCATGGCCGGGAGCCATCTGAGTGTGCCTTGCACATTACGGAGGTTATTCTCTCGGGCATGGAAGCATAAATTCCTTTCTCATATCCTCTGACTAATGCAAGAAAGCCTTTGTTTAATCACGCTTGTTCTAATGCTGTCCGCAACAAGGAGAGGGCCTATAAGAGGTACCGGAGCCAACCCACCCCTGAATCACATCTTTTATATATTTCTGCTCGGAATCGTGCTAACTCTGTTCTTCGCTCTGCTAAAAATAATTTCATCCGTGCTAAATGTTCTCAGCTCTCCAACTCGAATTCTTCTCGCTCCTTCTGGCATCTTCCCAAAAACCTTTCTAACAGCTTTACCTCATCATCCTTCCCTCCTCTTTTCTACTCTGATGGCTTTATAGCTATATCTTCTACTGATAAAGCAGATCTCTTCGCTCAGACTTTCTCCTCCAGTTCCACCTTAGACGATTCCAGTGCTATTCCTCCATCACTTCCCCCCTCTGACTTCCTCTTGACTGACATTAAAATTTCTTCAGCTGATGTATTTTCTGC
>JAGKTI010040412.1:0-10409 GCA_018397915.1 Birgus latro
ACTCCTGCTGTAAGACCAAGGAAACCATGGGATGAGGTTCTGCAGTGGGATATCATGGTTAACAAACTTGACTGGAATGCTGCAAGAAACAAGCCATCAGGTGAAATAAATAAAAGCACTGATCCATGCAAGCATGGAAGTTGGAACACTGCTTGACAAATGTATGTACAATTTGTTCATCACATAACCACTAACAAATGTATGTACAGTATGTGCATCATCTAACTGCTTTATCCCTTGTCAGATCTGGAAAATGGGCTGCGTTGGTCCCCCAAACACGACAGTGGTAATAGTACAGTTCTGCCGTCAGTTGGTTGCCTGGGATTGGGTGGCTTTTGTGGGGGTGTTTTATGAGTGTTTTCAAATTTGGGTGTTATGTGTTTGTTGGTTTGTTTTCAAGTTTTGATGTATGTTTTTGTGTGTGTTGGTGTATGTGCAGTCTAGCAGCTGGGGAACCATATCGATTATGCATTGTTTTTGACTGAACCTACAGAACTGTTTCCTTTATTTTGGGACTGATGTTAACATCCTCAGTAGTGACATCTTTTACTTCTTATTCTAGCTACTTCCAGATGATTTTATTCAGGTCAGGAGAGACTTTTTGAATTAAAGGAATTAGTTATTACCTTCATCAACCTTTTCACGATGATGAGACATTTCTCAGGTGAAATTTTTTTTCAGAAAGTAGCAGTAATAACATAATAAAAGATGATATCATGCATTTTCTTTATGAGGGTAAGGATATTAATTTTGCTGCAGTTTATGATTGGTTTGAGTATTAACTGCTTTGATAGTAAGATAGTTGATAGAGTTTCTTCTTTTGTTGTCTTTTCTTATTTCTGTACAGTATTCTAACAATCCATTTGGTACTGGTGAAGGATGCCTTCATGTGTTGGCACTTATATAGTCATGCAGCTCTGCTACCCAGTTATACAAATGTCCCTTGTCTCTTCCCATCTCCCTGTAGGAGGATGGTGGACTTCAGGAAAGGGGCAGCTCTAGCCTGCAGCTTGCTGGGTTCATGTTCAAATGAGCCTGGGGTTACCACTACTGCCTTTGAAATGATGGGAAGGTTTTTACATTTATGGTGATGATAGTGCTGTGCTATTAAATGGAACTGTGAGAAGAGAAAGGTTACAATTTGGGGTGGGAGATGGAATATTGAGTACTCAGACAGTACTTAATGTACATATGTATTATGGTGTGTTGTGCATTAAAGCTGCACAGTAATTGTATCCCAGTGTAATTGCTGAGTATTATTCTAATCAGTTTATGATTATTCCCTCACTTAAAAGTATGGTATCAGATGATAGGTTGTCTGCAGACACTTTTGCTGTACTTTTAAGTGACCTTTTCAGATGATGTTCGTGTTTGTAGCTCAGAGTTGAGTGATTAAAAGCACAAATGTTTAATTGTTTATTTTTAGATCTGTGAGAACTATTAGCAGGGGCCTTGTTGATCTGTCAGTAACAATTTTTATAAATGAGGCGCTTGTTTAATGTAGGCTTCCGTGACTAGTGAAGCCAGACCACACAACTCCATACCACCCTCTCACACCACACCACACAAAATCAGTCCCCATACCACACCACATCACACCACACCACATCAAGGGCATTAACTAAAGGATTCTAAAGCCCCCACTTGTGGTACTTTTGTACTGTACTTGTTTTCTGGCAAATGAAGTGGTTGTAGTCAGTCTAGGAATGACCATTCTGACTGATGTAATTAAGCAGTAATAACATATGAGTGAAATTGCATATTATCCCAGTTTTAAAGTAGCATTGCAGTTCTTTAAGAAATTGCCACAGTTTTCAGAATACTTTCTTGCCATGCTGAAGTAATGTCTGTCATGTATAATCAGTCTTTGATATTCAGAAGTATCAGTTATTTTGTGACAGTTTATTACAGCCCAGAATATCAGTGTACTTATCCATGTAGATCTGGATGGTGCTGGTAGCTGTGAGCAGAACAGTCAGATGTTGTCAGACCATCGTCGCTTGGCCAGAGCTGCAGCCAACATCACTCACCCACCTGAGACATTGGCAGGTATGTTGTGGGTACCTCACCTGCAACCCTCATTTGTAGCATGTGGGTGATGTTTTGGGTCACATCTCTTCCTTAGTGATTTCATATGTGTATTATACTTTAAGATTCCCTTGTTTGTTATTTATTTATGTAATTTTTGTATGAACATTGGGTGGATCAGTAATGTATGAAGGATATTGAGGTATAAGAAGCTGAATAAATTGTTAAGGGAAAGGTATTATAAACTTCTAAAGTCATTGAGACCATGCCTTTTTATACGATGTTTGTGGTGTGTGCTTGTCATCATTTGTCATGTCTGTATACAAGAGTACTTGGCAGTAATGCATCATAAACATCCTGTCCAGCAGTGCATTTTGTATCATGTTTTGGGTATCCTGGCCATGTTGAACACAGACCTTCCTATTTCCTTTGATTTTATGAAAGCTTCTCTGCGGTGATGCAAGGGTTGAGTTCTCATGTGATTGAAGATTAACATATTTTTAAAAATTGATTAAATCATTTTTTTAAAATCTGAATCTTCTGCAGCCATAATTAAGAATGGGGTTAATCAGGAACTTAACCTGTTCAGTCTGTGGACATATTTTCGTGAGATTCTTGCAGCCATCAAACAGTTTTGTCCTAGCTTCAGAGAGACTGTGGAGCTGAAGATATTAGATATAGTTTGCATTAACCTATTACCTGCTTTTTGATTTCCAGAACTGAAAAAGTTTCCTGTACACCAGGAAACCATTTACTACGCAGGGTGGTAACCATATAACCAAATTATGGTGCCTGGTGGTTTAGTGGGTAATTAAGGTGCTCTAGTCGGATTGAGCCTGTGTAGGTTTATGTCCAAGAGGTGGTTGGGGTTTATTGCTCACGTAATGCCACTCAGGGATGAGTGAGGCTGGTCACAATCATCTTAAATGTCAGGACCAGCTTGCCAAGCCTTAGATTCCTACCCCCCTCTAAGGGGCAACATATGATTGGATGATGGATGGATGGATGAAATAAAAATTTTTGAGTAACAAGGTTAAAATATATTTGGTGTTACCTTATTGCAGAGGCCGATGAACATGTTCAAATGAAATGGCTTGCAGTGACCTTACTTGTACTTACACATGTTGGACAGGTCTGAAGATTTGCCGTCGTATTGTGACCTGCTGCTGGGAGAGTGTGGTGGGGGTGCTGGGTGCAGTGCTGGGAGGTGCCGGTGGTGGAGGAGGACTGACCAGACCCCTGCGCCTACTCCTGCTGGGCACAGAGGGGTCACGTGATGCTGCACGACGATCACAGGATGTCCTTGCTACCTCGCTAAATGCTCTCCAGTCGGCTGCCAGGCTTGCTAATATTCTTGGTTAGTGTTGCCTATAGAGCATTTATATCTATATCTTTATGTATGTCTTTCTCCCTGCTTGTCTGTTTACTTGCGTGTGTGTCTAATTTCTGTCTGTCTTTCTCCTTGTGTGCCTGTATGTCTGCCTGTTTGTCCCTCACCTGCTCACTACTTTTCATATAGCTGCGTGCTCGGTTAGTGGTACTTTTAGAATGTTTATATCTCTGTATGGCTGTCTGTATAATTGAATGTGAGAGAGATTTTGAACAGCACAAGAGAGACAGAAATTTCTGTCATAAAATGTCAGATATATTATCAGGTTCATTAAAGTTACTGTAGATCTTCAAAACTAATGCAACCTGGCATTGTCATTATCATCATTCACCTACTTACCTGAGAGAGAGAGAGAGAGAGAGATTTGTGTTTCTTTGTGTTGTCATCATCATCATCCGGACCTCTTTTCCTGTCCTAGGGTAGGGTGAGGAGTAGCAGTGTCCAGACAGCCTAAGTTGTCTAATCCATTCACTCATCACTCAAGCCCCCAGAATCCTGGCTCAGTCTGATATGCCAGAAACTTTCACCACATTATGTAGCTTCACTTAAACATATCTGACAGAGTAGGTGAGGGTGTCCATCATACACTCTGCCAGTGTAGGGGATGCCTTATGGTCTCTGCACTGAGTGGCAAGACATATGGTTTCCTGTACCCAGGAAGCCATTTACTACGCTGGGTAGTAACCATGTAACTGGGGTTTTTGCCGAGGTTAAGTGTTTCCCAGATTCCCCTACCTAAAATCACTTAATCATGTCAAATGTTTCTTTGTATTGTAAGGCCTTAATTTGTGTATAATTAAAGTCTTTGGTTGAACAAGGTCTCAGAAGGTCTGCAGACTAGTATTTTCACTCCTGTCATCTGTCTGCTCATCCATATGTAGTGACTGAAACAACATTTAGATTTATCACAGACCAAGGCAGGTCTTTTGTGGTATGTTAGAGAAAGGGAGAGAGAAATTAACTGATCAGCAGCACAGAGGGAAGGGTCTCTGTGTAGTAAAAGCAAGGTATGTAGTTATATTCCATTGTATTTTCCCAGGTCTTCAAAACCGATGTGGGCTGGTATTCTCACTCCTGTCATCAGCATGCTTACCCGAAGACCCTGGTCAGGCAGGTGGTACCCCTCGTAAGACCCGTTGCATTAGGTCCCCCTCCTTCTCAAAGAAGGTTCAGCGTCTGCACACTGCCCACCTCCTTTCTGTCAATGTTATGATGTCATCAGGGTTGGAGCTTGGGTCACATGCGCCTGAGTGTTGGACCCACATTTTCAGGTTGGTTGATTTGGGTTAGACTGGTTAGGGTTGATTTGGGTTAGACTGGTTAGGGTTGATTGGGTTAGACTGACTAGGGTTGGTTGGGCTAATTAGGGTTAGGTTAGATTGGGTTGGGTTGAGATGTGTGTTAGTACATGGTGCTAGTATAAGTTAGATTGTTTGTCATTGTTCTTGTGCAAGAACACTCATTCATGGTCACTCACTTGCTCTTACACCATTCTTACAAAGTTTTCATTCATGTATTGTTTTTTGTCATCTGCATTCTTCAGTGGCCAGTATGCTAAACTCCACTGTCCTCTTTCTTGATGTTAAAAGGTTTGGCACTTCCCATTTTGTATGGCTCAGCCTGTCCTTCCCTCTGTCCTCATTCCATCCTAATTCATGCTTACACCTGTTTCACAGATCCACTTTCTCGCAAGTACTCATCATTTCTGTCATTTATTCTTTTCTAACCCATGTCTCTCTGTGTACATTCCTCAGCCTTGCCCTTCATTCAATAAAAACCCTTCAGTCCTGTTCTTTTGCCATTCCAACCCACCCTCCCTCATACACTCCTCAACCATGTCCCTCATGCCATCCCAATCCATCTTCCTGCATACAGATGTGTGCTTCATAATCTCTCAAAATTTTCCATACTTTACTCACTTCACTTTAAACAGGTTCAAAAATTGCCATCTTTCAATCATGAATTATGAGCTGTACCAATAGAATAACACTAGAATATGGTGCTAATTGTGAAGAAATATCATGGAAAGGGTGCAGAACCTTAGTCTTACTCTGCCATTGAACTACAGGAGGTATGCTGCAAAATGACAAAAATCTCCATCAGATTGAGGTGAATGATGTACAATACTGTCATACTGAAACTGAGGTAGGCTAAGCTGCTAAATGAGCTTTGTTTGTAGATTTGGGGATTTAATAGATAATTTCCTGTTATGTACTATGACCTGAGTAACAGTAAAGAATAGGGAAAAACAAGTGACAAAAAACTTACTTATACTCTTGAAATGACCTAGCCTAACTTGCAGTGCCTATTGAGTGGTTCTCTAGTTAGAATTTTTTCTGATTTTCTTGAGATATTTAGCCTTAACATCTTGCTAACACCTTTTGAGAGGAAGTTTCATGACCTTTGTGAATCTAGTTTGGCAGCTCTAAACTTAACATGGTCTTCCAAACAGGTGCTGTGTATATCTAGCTGAACTCGAGCACACTTTCTTCAGCCACAACAGTGCATACCACTCATTCCCCACACGCCTGGCACCTCCTTCACTCTCCACTGATAAGAACAACTCAGATGCCTATGATGATCTCTTCAGGTAGGGTACCTCTGTTAAATGTGATGAGGACTAATGTCATTTTTGTGATCAGAGTTGTGTGACATATATCGAGTTTTGGTAATGGTGTTGACTTTAGGTAGGATGATGGTAAAGTTGATTGACAGAGTTATTGGATTAGGTCGTGAGATATTAGGTTATTAAGAATGATACAAGAATTTAGGATTTTACTACAGCAGAAAGAAATGTGAAAGTGAGAAGGATGTAAATGGTAGATTATTAATCCATGGGGATGAAGTAAGGACCAGATGGAAAGAATACAGTATATTGAAAGCACGATGAATGGGAATAGAGAGAGCAGAGCTGCTCTAATCATGATTGGTTTTGGGGGTGTGCAGAGAAGGAATGCAGTCCTAGGAAATGTGACAATTGCACAGGTGAAGAACACTGAAGCGGCTGAAAAATGGGAAGGCAGCTGGGGTCGACAAGGTGTATGCAGCGATGGTTAAGTGTAGTGGAGTGAGTGGAATGAAGTGCTTGTTGGAGTTATGTAAGAAGGCATGGATGAGTGAAACTGTGCCAGTAGAGTGGAAAAAGGCTGTGACTGTACCCCTTTCCAAAAATGGTGAGCGAAGTGAGTGCAAGAATTATCATGGCATAAGTTTATTGAGTGTTGTAGGGAAGGCATATGGAAGAATTATTAAAGAGAAAGTAAGTGAGATATCAGAAGTCCTAGTGAGTGATGAACAGGGTGATTTTAGGAGTGGCAGAGAATGTGTGAATCAAATATCTGCAGTAAGACAGGTAGTGGAAAAGGCTTGTGAGAAGGACTATAAGGTGTTTATGGCTTTCCTTTTATCTGTGCCTCCATCTATAGCTTTCTTTCTGGTCGTTCTATAGCCGCTGTTGTAGACAGCCATTGTTCTTCTCCTAGACCTGTAAACAGTGGTGTTCCTCAGGGCTCTATCCTATCTTCAGCTCTCTTCCTTTTATTCATCAATGACTTTCTAAATTGTATATCTAACCCTTTCCACTCATACACTGATGATTCCACCCTTCACTTTTGCATTTGATTCCCGCAATGTCCATCTCAGCAGTTACTTCAGCAAACAAGGGATGAGGCAATGGCACACCTAATGTCTGACTTGGCTCGTATTTCTGACTGGGGTAAAAATAATCTTGTTGTTTTTAATGCATCAAAGACTCAGTTCTTACACCTATCAACCTGACAGAATCTTCCACAGGAGTACCCACTAATGTTTAAAAATATCCAGCCCAATCCTGCATCATCCTTGAACATGCTTGGGATTTCATTCACTCGGGACTTATCTTAGGAAGATCGTATTACATCTCTTGTAAAATTGCTTCCAAGAGATTAGGTGTGCTAAGCCGACTCTGTACCTTCTTTACCCCTGCACAGTTGTTGACTTTATACACGGGATTTATTCGCCCCTGTGTAGAGTACAACTCTCATATTGTGGGGAGGCTCCCCACATACAGCTCTTCTCAATAGGGTGGAGGCAAAGGCTTTTTGTCTCATTAACTCTCCTCGTCTTACTGGCTCCCTTCAACCTCTGTCTCTTCACCGCACGGTTGCATCTTTATCTCGGTCTCTTCGCCGCACTGTTGCATCTTTATCCCTTTTCTTTCGCTACTTCAATGGTGATTGTTCCTCTGAACTGTCTGCTTGCATCCCTCCACCTCTACGACAGGCGCATAGCACCCGTCTAGCAACAAACTCCCATCCCTTTTCTGTCCAACTGTCTAATGCAAGAGTTAACTGTTACTCCCAGTCCTTCATTTATGCAACAGGTCAACTCTGGAACTGCCTCGCTCTGTCTGTATTTCCTACTTCATATGATCTCCAGTCTTTCAAACGCAGTGTGTCCTGGCATCTCGAAATGAACAGATCTTGAATTTGGAGGAACACTTTGTGGGCTCCTGGCCTTTGGTTCCTTCTTCCTTGCATTAAAAAAAAAAAGAAAAAGTCATTGGTCTGGAAAAGTATACAATAAAGTAGCCAGAAAAGGATTGTGAAATGTTTTGCACGTGTGTGGTGTAGATGGTAAGGTGCTAGGTGCTGTCAAGAGTTTTTATGATGGTAGTGAAGCATGTGTGAAGTTAATGGGCATCTAAGCGAATGGTTGATGATCGGTGTGGGCGTGCGTTAAGGTTGTGTGACGTCCCCATGGTTGTTCAAAATATATACAGTGGAGCCCCTCAGATAGTGTTTTTTAAAGTAGCGAATCCATGGATAGTGCCAGGAATGAAACTATCTCATAGCGATTAATGCTGCACGGTTAACGTAAATCTGCTAGGCATTTAACACGTAGCGAGCAGGTGGGCAGAGTTGCCAAGATCAGTCCCTGGTAACACTGATAGTGAGTGCGAGTCTATTGTCATTCAGTTCATTGACCCATGTGGAGTGAAAGTACGTATCTTAAGCTTTTCTTATAACTAATCTCCAACTATCTCTCTCCTACAAAATTTTACAGTTTTAAATTTTTCCTTTACCTTTACTTTTCTCTTGGGGGAATGCCGGTATCTAGGCAATACTGACGGGTGGAAGGTGAACCTCCCCGCATTTACCCCAAGAAGAAGAAGAAGAAGATTGTTTGTTTATCCACGTCCTGCACATTCATTCAACTTGTCACAGTCTCGCCATTGTTAAAGTTTTTTTGTGACCTTCCATTTATTGTCTGGCTACCGAGTGTTCTAATATCATAGCTTCAACATCGGGGGCTGGCCCAGGCGGTGGTGGTGGCCCAGGGAAAAAACAGGAAGTGCTGGTAATGTAAAAGTGACTGAAAAGGCCAGACAATACATGTGTGGCAGGCCAAAGAAACAATACTGTGTGGAGGAAAATAAAAAGATAATTTTTTGAATATGTAGTATACGTTTATCTTATTACAGTACTGAAGAAATATGACGTGATACTGATGGGTAATGGAGGAAATTAGGGGTATAGCTGAAGGAGTCCAGGACTGTATTAATTTTTTTAGGTAAGAAGTTTGCCCCTCGGATAGTGATTTCATGGATAGCGGCCATTTTGGCGTACTAATAAGGTCACTATCCAAGGGGTCCCACTGTATGGATGGGGTGATGAGAGACGTAAAAACATTAATAATGGAGAGAGGGATGGCATTGGTAATGAATGGTGATGAATGGAATATCTCAAATTTGCTGTATGCTGATGATGCAGTGCTGCTTGCAAATACTGGACAAGAACTTGGCAGACTAGTTCAGAGTTTTGCTGGTGTCTGTGAGCATCGTGCCTTAAGAGTAAATGTAGAAAAGAGTAAAGTGATGATAATCGAGAGAGAAGGTGACTCCCAGTGTAGTGTTACAGTGAATGGAGAGAGACTGGATTTCGAGAGTTCAAATACCCGGGTACAGCGATAGAAAAGAGAGGAAAATGTGCAAAAGAAATGGAAAGTAGAGGTGCTATGAAGGGCTTGATGAGAAACAGAGGCTTGAGTGTTGCAGCACGTCTAGCAACAAACTCTCATCCCTTTTCTGTCCAACTCTCTAATGCAAGAGTTAACCGTTACTCCCAGTCCTTCATTTATGCAACTGGTCAACTCTGGAACTGTCTCCCTCTTTGTCTGTATTCCCTGCTTCCTATGATCTCCAATCTTTCAAACGCAGTGTGTCCAGGCATCTCGAAATGAATGGATCTTGAATTTGGCTCTCTTTTGTGTTGTTTTTACTTTTTCTTGGAAGGAACAGTATGTGGGCCCATGGCCCTTGGTTCTTTCTTCCTTGCATAAAAAAAAAAAAAGCTGCGTGAGGCTTACGTGAAGGAGTGTTAGTGCCATCTTTAACATATGGATGTGAGACTATGGTATGGCATGAAAATGAAAAGTCAAGAGTGGAGTACAGAGAGTGGATAGGATACGAAATAATGTGATTTGTGAAAGGTTCAGATTGAGGAAGTCTGTGGACACAAGAATCGAAGAGAGTGTACTGAGATGTTATGGTCATTTGGAGAGAATGGATAGCAAAAGAGTGGTGTAAAAGCTATATCTGAGCGAATTTGAAGGAGGACAGAGGCGAGGTAGGGCAAGGAGAAGGTGGAGGAATATGGTGGATAAGTGTGTGAGGAAGAGAGGTATGGAAGTCAGTGTGGCTAGGGGACTGACAAGAGATTGAGCTGACTGGATGAATGTTGTGAGAAGAAGTGCATGATCAGGGATTTGGCACCCTGTTTTAACGTGACGAATGTTTGGATTGACTACCGGATACGTTTATGTGAAGCTACAGAATGTGGTGAAAGTTTTTTGGCATATCAGATAGAACCAGGATTCCAGGAGCTTGAATGATGAGTGAATGGAGCATATCCCATAGGACTGGGCAAACTGGGGCTGTTTTTACGTTGCTGCTCCCCACCCTGCCCTAAGGTGGGAAAGGAGGTCTGGATGATGATGGTGATGGTGACTACAA
>JAGKTI010040413.1:0-10408 GCA_018397915.1 Birgus latro
TTGTTGATAGACGCAATTTATCACTGCAATTGTTTCTCGTAAATCGTGGAGTTGAGGTGTTTAGGAGCGAGACGTTATGATTGTTAGATTGCCTTGGTTGAGACGTTAATCGGCTTTGTTTACCGCTGCTAAGTAGTGGGTTCGTGGTCACCGCTGCACACCAGTCTCGATGACGTGATTTATTGTAGTATTTTATTGTAGTTTAACTTAGTTGTTCGTAGATGGGTTCGTGGTTACCGCTGCACACCAATCTCGATGAAGTGATTGACTGTACTTGGTTCGTTTTTACCGCTGCCACCAATCTCGATAATGTAGTTTATCGTACTTGGTTCACCGCTGTCAGCAATCTCGGTAACGTAGAGTATCGTGGTTCACCGCTGTCACCAATCTCGGTAGCGTGGTCGAAGGTAGTTGTTGGGAAGTCGATGATGAGTTATTTAATACAACCAGAATAAAGTCGTGAGACGTATTATCAACGAAGGTGAGTTACAGTACCCTTGGGTTAATGAGTTTAATTTATAGTTATCTTGATAGCGATTTACAACGATCTTAGCGTGACGGCTAGTCTCCCCTTTCTCCTTACTCTGCCCTAATTGTGCTCGGGCATTCTCTATCCCCTTCTCTCTCGTGAAAGGCTTCTCTCTGCCATCATATACAGGTGGGAAAGGATGCTTAGGTAAGGTAGTAGTGTCTAATCGATCTCCTGTGGGCTTCCACGTGTTTGAATACATCATGAGTTTCTTGGTTGTTTGGACTACGAGGATATTTTAAGAAACATCATATGTTAGGATTCTTGATAGTCTGGGACAACAGACTGTGTACAGATATCATGTGAAATCAGACACTACATCCTGTACATTGTGTTATGAGATATATACTAATGCCTATATAATATCTACAGCATTGGAGGCCACCACCGGGATATATGGCCCTTACCTCACATCCCACACCGCTGCCGACCAATGTAATAACCGAAATGAAACTGAATAAATTAATCACTGTTCTGGCCGAGATTCGATCTAAAGGCCCTCGCGCTTGAATCGCGCGCACGTTACCACTGAGCCAAAGAGAGGATCCCCACTTTGCCTTTGGGCAACGCGGGCATTTATACACCCCATTACACCTTCTGTATCTGACCCTCATGAATTTTGGACATGGTGGCATTATATTATTTTAAGGAATGCATGACGGTTAATTTCTAGTGATGGATTTAATGTGTAAGATCGTTCTAGTTAAATGGGGGGGGGGGGTGAATCTAGGAAATACTTATGTTGCCAACACAGTATTAAGTACGTTTAATACTAGTTCATGAGGAAGTTGAGAATGACTGATGAGTGAACAATTTGTACTGGATGATATCCCAATTACCAGTCACATATTCATATCATATTAGGTTATAACACTTGCACCCCACCACATCACTTGCACTGTCTCATCACTTACACTGCCTCACATCACTTGAACCACCTCACCTCACTTGTACCCTCCTTTGCTCTAAACTGGCGCCGTAACACTTGAAGCCTCCAACACCGATTGCCTTGATTATTTTGTATCTGGATATCTAAGGAGGTAGTGGCTGGCCCCTTGGACACAATGACCCAGATAAGTGTCTGGCGGGAAATATTAGGCGCCAGACTTGTTTACATTGACACACCAAATTTAACTCGCGTAAAATTGGAAGGTGGGAGGTGGTGGCAACCATCATCCACTCACTTGAAGTAGTGCTGGTTACTTCTTCTTTAACATTTTTCATTCTTTTTGTGTCTGCCATCCCTTCTTCCTATTTCTCCCATTTGCCTGTCACTTTTATTTTTATTTTTTTAACTCTTCTTCCCTTTTCAGGTTACTTTTCGCTGAGTGACAAGCATAATGATTTTCTGTAAGCCAGGAAACCATTTACAACGCTGGATGGTAATCACAAAACCAACCCATACATGTTTCCTACGGGTCAACAAGCGGGTTGGCGGAGGGTTACTGGCCCTCCCCATAAAGCAACTAATTCAAAGACAGACGGCCATCCCTTAGGGATTGTGGCTTCTGTCTATAGATAGATAGATATTTATATTGTTTTGTTATGCTTAGTAACAAATACACCAGGAAGTGTGACGTCCTGCTAGAATATTGGCTTTCCTTTAAACTATGCTTCTTTTACTCTAACTTGGCTTAAAATTGTCACATATATTTTTCGCGTTTGTGTGTAAGAGTCAAACTTTGCTGCATCTGGCTTTCTGTCAAACCTTGAGCCTCTAGGGACAACTAATCTGTTTTTGTCTATTCTTGTCTGCGTGTTTCAGATGGTTCGAATTTTCCCATGTGTGAGCGTCAGAAGATAGTAGTGTTTCGGTAGCCTTCATTTACCTCATCACTAAAATCGTTCCTCTTGAGTTGAATAAAATCATCAAGAGGCTGCAAAAAGGGATACTTATAAGAGCATTAGTGTGGAAATGTTAATGAGTCTCACTACTGATGACAATGACTTTTCCCTTCAGTTCGGAAAACCCACATACCAATTTTTTTTTTCTAACCCCTACACTGCGGGGTTGTCGGAAGCGCGCCGTGCCATTCCCGCGGGGATATTCGCGCTCCGACTGACTTTTTAAAAATATTTACCAAAAATCAGTTATTATTCCTAGAATATTATAATTATATATGGTTATAGCACATACATTCAGCTTTCTCTTGGAATGTCTTTTTAGCACTCGTCGACTACCGTAGGACTTGTGGAGACTTCTGAAGTTGGGTAACTAAGTCTCCACTTTACACTTCCCGACATCCCCTAATCTGAATACCACTGCCAGATATTATCACTAGAAACAGTATTCAATGATTTCCAAGTAGTTTGGAATCCATACTAAAAAAAAAAAAAGAAACACTGTGAAAGCAACGTAAAATATGAGCGTACGAGCGCCTATGAGCCTCCCACTCGCGCTAACTCGTCGCTGGTATTCTGTAATTTCTTACTCATATACACACTCACCCTTTATTATTTCTAGAATTTATTACACTTATATATATCTACAGTCCTTTACTGCTTCCCACACGATGTTTAGTAAGGTCAGAGACCACAGGGCCTTTTATAATAGGAACAAAAGCGGCAGAAATGGAGGAGCATCATTTCACCGTGAAGGACAAGAAAGAACTGAGCGAACTGATTGTATCTCGGTAGCCAAGAGCTGAAAATATCAGCTGCTAATGTATATGCTAAGAAATAAGTCGTAGGGAATCTAGACGATACATAATAAATTAGGTAGTTCCAGGTGAATATAAATATCACTCAGGCTTCTCCCTTCCTTTCTTATATACATTTATATTGCGAGAGTAGCTCATACGGCATATTTCACGGGGAAAAAAAGCAGGGGAAATTAGCGACCGAGTGCAGGTTGGATGTTGCCAAGTGATAATTAGCCAATTCCAGGTGTATGGCACTATCAATTACCTTATTTTATATATAAATATATTATTTTGTATAAGAATAGGGCGTAGGTGTCATTTCGATAGATGAAAACAGTGGGAAAATGCGAAGATTTACTTAGCGCAGAGTGGCTGAGCAGACGACACGAGAGGGTAATGGAGGGGAGGTAGGGAGGGGAGTCTATAATGGGGGAAAATGGCTGAATTGTCAACAATGGGTGGGAGTACTGATGACATTAGCAGCTCTGACTATTGTTGGACATGGCAGTGCTGATAATTCACCCTGAAAGCCCGGAGGATCTAAATATAACACAGAGTCACTCAACTGACGCCCTGCTGTATGATCCATTGCACCTGACTGTCACGAAAGTGACGACCCACTGTTAAGGAGTTAAGAAAATACGGAAGAGGAGAATTCATTATGTGGAAAAGAATAATACTCTGATAATCATCCTGTTGTTTTTTTCCCTTCCTTTTTTGATAAGGCTGTCCAAATGGGTGTGGTTGAAAAGGGTTTATATCCATGGGGGGTTAATATTCATTGATCATATTCAGCCACTCATGTATGTCGAATGGTCACCTAGCCACGGCCCCTTACGCTCCATGTGGTACAATAGAAGAGTGGGTGATTGATTAACAGGAGAATGAAAAAAGAGGGTAAGAGGCCATGATGTGGAAATAATAAACGATCATCGTGATCATCATTATAATTATCATCCCGACTTTTTTTCCCGACACAAAGATTAGCTGAGGTAGAGTGCAAAGAGCAAGAGAACCTAACAGAGGATGAGCTAAACAAGCCCCTGGAATCCTGACTTTACCTCACGGGCATGTCTTCCTCCAATAATGCCCTTGAAAGGACTAAAAATCGTATTAATAATGATAGCATTTTTAAAGGCCGACTCAAAGCAAGAATCAAACGTCTTTTATTTCTGTTATTTTGTTTTCTGGACAATTTTCTTTAAGATGAGATATTTTTTTTAACTGGGAAGGTTAGATCAAGCCTTGAAGAACCATTCGCAATAGTAATTGCCCCCAGAGCTGACTAAAACCGTAGGGAATAAATGTAGCAACAATATAAAGACAATGAAGTTGCAGTAATATTGACAGATTTTTTTTTTCTCTCTCTCTCAGGCGGGCTCACTTGAACGGCAGGACCCTCCTCAAGTTCGTCATTGCCCAGAGCTTCATCACTGCGGACGGATCTCAGTCAGTGTACATAGGCAGAGAGAGGATCGTGCCTGCTGTTATCGCCTGGCCAATACCCCACGATGCTCCCTATAAACGTCTCTTTGACAAGTACATCCTGGCCATAAGGGAGGTAATATGAATTTACACCATTATCATCCATCCATTCAGCCATTACCAATTTATATATGTATACATCCACCATCCATTCATTCGTCCACCATTCATACATTCATCCTTATATCACCATCAGCATCATCATCACCACTACCACCACCAACAACGTCAAACATCAACAACCTAATCATCTTTTAAACTATACACCACTAATTAATTCATCATCACCATTAGTAAAACATTAATCATTAACAATACATTCGCCCATTATACAGTACAATATATAATTAATGCATTATTATTCGGCTTCATCATCATCATCATCATCATCAACATTACAACAACAGCCTCAAACATCAACAGTATCATCTTCATTTTATCCTGTACATCACGAATTAATTCATCATCATCATCATCATCATCATCGAATATTTCACTCACTTGATGTAGTGCGGCTCTTAGGGACTGCCCTTTCCTCTCTTCCCTCCTTATTTCCTTCCTTCCTCTTCTGTCTGTCTTTCCTTCATTCTTTCCTGTTTCTTCTGTCTACGGGTGACACTACACTGAGTGACAAGTCAAATGGTTTCCTGTACACCAGGAAACCATTTACTACGTTGGGTTGTAACCATATAACCAAATTAAGGCGCCGGGTAGTTTAATGGGTAATTAAGGCGCTCCAATCGGATTGAGCCAGTGAAGGTTTATATCCAAGGGGTGGTTGGGGTTTATTGCTCACGTAATGCCACTCGGGGAGGAGTGAGGCTGGCCACTCTCATCATAAATGACAGGACCAACTTGTCTAGCCCCGGGCTTGTATGCTCCTCATGGGCCAACATTGGATTAAATGATGATGATGATGATATAGTTTTTGTACATATTCGTTTTTTGGTATAGATCCAACATTGCCTTAGAATACATCCTAAGCATTCTCAAAATACACTTAGAATACAACACTAAATCTGACTCTTCCCCCGTAGGCTGGGCTGTACTTGCAGTGGGAGAAGGAGACGCTGGCGGAGGTAGCCCACACCAGCAGGACAACACAGCAGAACCAGCTACGGATACAGGAACAGAAGCAAGACAGTGAAGAGCCAGACAAGGGTGCTGACAGTGGTCGTAGGGTTAGTCTCACCATCATGCATCTTCAGGGTCCACTGTCCCTCCTTCCACTGGGACTTATCGTTGCTGGTGTGGCCTTTGCGATGGAGAAGTTCAAAGAGCCGTTGACTACGTTCTCACGGGATTAACCCTTGTAGCCTGATGATAGACTGATTTTCTCCAAGTGTTTTTAATTTACTTTTGTAAGCTGCCAATAGACTGATTTCCACCTAACTTGTTTATTATTAACCCCGGTAGCCTGATGATAGATAAATTTCCTCTTAGATCTGTTTATTAGCCTCTGTGACCTGATGTTAGATTGATTTCCTCCTAGCATTTTAATTAACTTTGTGACCTGATCATAGATTAATTTATTCCTAGCCTTTTCTAGTAACATTTGTTGCCTGATGAAAGACTGGTTTCCTCTTAGTCTCTTTATATTGACCCATCACATCCCGACCGAATTGCTACCTCCGATACCCCCCAATCCTAAGCTATTTTGGAGATTTTTTTTTTTTTTGCTCAAACCTCCGCTTTCGGTGAGAAACATCGAAAATTCATAGAGAAATCGCCCTCATGCACTTATAAATGTTGTTACAGGTGACAGTCAGCCTTACGTTTTCCTTCTTTCTCAGGGTACCTGGCTTCAAACAAAACGAACTATGGGAGGGTTAGCTAATTCAAGCCACTTGAAATTACGTATTTATTTATTTATTTGGTACGAATTTATGTGTAGTACAAGACTATATAAGTTTTCACACAATATTATAGGCGATATAAGCATTGTTCACTCACCAAACATCAGCAAATAGCACCTTTCTTTACGACATTACCACCTCATCACTTCTGTTTGTTTCTTCCTTTAGCTTCTTTATTTCTTTTTCCTCCACCTCAGGAATCACTCTCACCATGGCTTTCATCAATGGAGAGACCGTGGCACGACATGTCTTTACTGGCCAGGTTACTGCTAAAAGGTGAATTGCCGAGTGTGGGGGGGGGAGGGGGGTCAGGTGTGGTTAGGCAGTATCCCCGCTTGACAGCAGGTAGAGGAAGGGCTCCGACATAAGCCTACCAAAAATCACCTGTGAAACTTGAGAAATATGCAAATGACTGACCTTGAAATTACATAACGTATGGGTACGTCAATGGGTCTAGCCATGACAAAACGTTGCAACTTACCCGTATGTCGACGGGACGCCTCGGGTTAACCTTTATTACCTGTTGATAGCCTGATTTTCTATATATGTTTTTGGCACATCTCTCACCTTCCTTGTCTCCCCTACTGCTGGCCCTTATTATAGGTGTGTTGGCCTTTGTGATGAAGATAATGATACAGTCGACAGTTCCCTCACATGAATGCTGGTGAAATGAAAAGCTGGAGCTCCTGTTTTACCAGCCCTCAGAATATCCTGACCATCCCCCTTGACTGGCCCTTTCAGTGTGACACAAACATGGAGAGCAGCCCAGCATACTCTCCAAAACACTTTTCTTTACTTTATGCACTACTCTGCACAGGCTTTACATATAACAAAATGTACCCTACTATGTCATAGGGGCTGACCCATGCGGCAACCCCTGTAGAGTCACTCATAAAAGTTCGTGGGGGTCCGTGTGTGTATGGGCCTGCGTAATCCCCACCCCTTTCTATACAGTGAGTCTGTATAACAACGTGAGGACGCAAACACTCATACACACGGCAGACCTGTGACTTGATGTAACAAAGTAAGAAAGGATTATGTTTGTCAGTCAAATGTTATCGGTAATCGTAATCAGTTCAATGTTGTATTATAAGATATGATGGTTAGAGCCCTTTCGATGTCTAAGTTTTCATTAAGAAAGTGAGTAGTGACGACGGTAGTACAGGTCGAGATGCAGTTGAATCGTTTCGAAAATTTGCCTCGTATCCACATAAATAATGTTCTAAACCATTAAGAGCTGAACGCACACAGTATCGAACATAAATGTTGTTTAGCATATCTTCGTCATATATGCCTCCATATAGCCAATGAAAAACATATCTGAATAATAGGTAATACATTCTAAGCAGGCCAAGACTCGAAACAATGAACAGTGAAGCAGTCTGAGTCGGCCAAAGCCGTAATGGAGCAGCCCCGAGTCAGAAGGAAGGGGTTGCGTGTTACGTTGCCACTCTGCTATGATATTTGAGGTTAAAGCCATTTGTTAATATAGAAATGAAATGTTATATTTGCTACACATACGAAATCCTCACTGCGCAGTCATTCGATGTCGACTAGTTACTCTCTATATAAATACAATACATCAGATTGCAATATATTGCCCTTAACGGGACAAATGTTTAATCTCCGTTTCCTTCCCTCATCCCCACCTTTAGGTGACTGTCGTCCTCTGTCGATACCGCACCTACCACTGCATGAAAGCGACAATAACAACAGCTGTGCATAATGTCATGCAATTACTCTCTATATAAATATCATTCGTCAGATCGCAATATACTATCCTTAACGGGAAAACTTTTTACTCCCGGTTCCTACCCTCATCTTCACCTTTAGGTGACTGTAATCCCCTGTCGACACCACAGCTACCTCTGTGTGAAAGCGGCAATGACAACAGCCACGGATAATGGTATGTCATGCATGATTATACAGCATTTCCTACGCCAAAGTAAAGGTGCTGTATCATTGATGAATATTACAGCTTGGTTAAATAATTAAAAATATATAAACTGCAATTTCAGTATCAGTAATGTTAGCCACTTACAGTCATGGGCTTACCACATAAACAGTCGTAGGTAAATCATATTACAGCAGATCACCCTCCACCAACCCTCTCTCTCATTAACACCTTCAAATATTATTTCGGGGTAGTAATCCTATAAATCTAGGGCTACATGATATTATCCAGTGGAATCATACGTATAAATGATAATGAAAGCTTTTAATGGTTTGCAACACTATTTATGTGGATACAAAGCAAATTTTCGAAACGATTCAACTGCATCTCGACCTGCACTACCGTCGTCACTGCTCACTTGCTTAATGAAAACTTATCGAAAGGGCTCTAACGTTCATATCTTATCATACAACATTGAACTGACTATGACTACAAATAACAGATGATTTTTAACATAATCCTTTCTTACTTTGTTACATCAAGTCACAGTTCTCCCGTGTGTATGAGTGTTTGTGTCGTCACGTCGCATAGAAAGGGGTGGGGACTGCAGAGGCCCACAGACACACGGACCCCCACGAACTTTTATGAGTGACTGTACCTTGTGACGGGCCTATTAAGGGTATGTTTCACCCGGGCTCTGCCAGTGTAATATTTGGGACCAGGATGGGATGGGTCTTAGGTCTGCTTGCACAGGGCATAGTGGTTCCCAGGCTGCTGCTTCCGTCCGATAGAGACGAGGGTCAAACCCTGGAATGGTTGCCCTATCAGTGGGTGCATAAAGGTGGGGTATTTTTTTTTTTTTATGCAAGGAAAAAGGAACCAAAAGCAAAAGCCCACAAACTGTTTCTTCCAAGAAAAAAAAACAATACAAAAGAGAGCCAAATTCAAGATCTGTTCATTTCGGGAATCCTGGACACACTGCGTTTGAAAGAGTGAGGTTTAGAGGAGGAGAGGTGGTGCTTAACAGAGCGAAAGTTTAGTAAAGGCCCCGAATGTTGCAGAAATGAAGAAGTGAGTCAAACAGTGGTTCCAGGTAGCTCGTTGAGTCCTCACCGGGAGAGGGGCGGATGGTGGGGACATTTATGTTCCTACCTCCCCTGGGGACTCCGAGGTTTGGTTAGTTGTTGCCTTTTTCTAATTTTGAAAAGGAAGTACAATGTTTGGTGTTTATACAGTAGTTAGAGAAACTTGTACTGAAGAGCATGCTGGCCTACTCTCTGTGTTACTGAGGCACTGAAAAAGTTCAGCAAAGGGGGATGGTCAGGAACTAGTCCCGAAGGCTGATGAAGTGGGAGCTCCTTTCCCTGTCATCAGCTTTCCATCCACCTTTGGAGTACTTGCCTGCTCGACTGGCGGTACAGTCTACTCCTCGCCTTGGAGGGTGTCCCTGGAGCTGTCCTGGTAGAGTGCCCCAAAATTCCACTGCCACGGCCACTGGTCACGGCTGGTGGGCTATGTGTCACAGGACCCATGCCTGGACTTGGGGCTGTGCAGATTTCTGGAGCCTGTGGTCTGTCACCCCTTTGATTAGTTTTACCGACAAAACAATTTGATTAATTTTACCGACATGAAAAAAATGAGAAAAAGCACAATTCTGAGGAAACTAAATCACCCAAGGGGATCAGAGTAGCTGCTTGGAGTGTGGATAGTTTGTTGGGTAGAGTGGGAGAAGTGGCTGAGTCCGTGAGTAGGAGGTGGGTAGATGTTGCCTGTGTAAAGAAGGTTCGGTATAGGGGTGGATCAGGATCAGCCATAGTGATTGCCAGGAGGGATTATAAATATAAGGTATTCTGGCAGGGAAGTGCAGATAGATGCTGTGGTGTGGGTGTGCTGGTTAGGGAAAAATGGGTGGAAAATGTCATGAATGTAATGAGGGTGAATTAAAGCATTTAATAGTGAAAATTTCTTTGGTAGGCTGACAATTTATAATAGTGAAAATCTC
>JAGKTI010040414.1:0-10408 GCA_018397915.1 Birgus latro
GTCAGCACTAAAATGACTGCCAAGGACGGGTTTGCTGTGCCTTGGCACCGCTTCTTGTTTTCATGTAGTGCAGTCATGCCTTTCGGTGAGTCCTGCAAGTAATAGCAAAGCTGTTCTGGTTATCTACTTCTAAGAAGGTATTCCTGCATCTATTCTCCCTGTATTTTATCTCTAATCCGCACAGACACGTCGCTTTTATTGTTCTGTTATTGGCAACGTCTCACCCACAAAAAAAAAAAAAAAAAAAAGGCAATACCAGACTGCCAGACTCAGTGTTTCAGTATCCTTCTTCACAATTCCTTCTTCAGAATTCAACACAGTCTCAAGCATAGGTATGTACTTTCCTAAACTCCTCATCGTCGCGTCACCTTAGAATATTTTAAGCCAGCAAACGCCAGCCGATATTAATTAGCTGAGTGGGATTCAGAGAAGACTGTCAGAACTGTTACCATTAATTCTCTCATGGTCGGGACTAGTGTATTATTCCAATTCTGTTAAGGTCAGATGATTTGATTCAATTCAGAATGAGTCATAGAGGTCAGAGATTGATACTCTCCTGGTACATCACAATATGCCACTTGGGAGTTTGGGGCTGCAAGTAAGCTGAAAATATCGACATTGACAATTACAGCAATATCGCCATAAACTGCATAAGAAACAGATGAATGTTGTGTGGAAATATCTTTCACATAATATCAAGTAGCCCACTTGCTATAAAATATGATTCGATATAACCGTAAATAAAGAAGATAATATGCAATTTCTCAAATAGTTTGGGAGGTTGGCGGTGTTCGATATTGTACTTTCCTTATTTACGGCCAAGTGAAGATATAACATTGTTCAGCAAGTACTGTTCTATTTTCCACGCGATTTGTGTGAATTCTGCGAAGATTGTTGTTGTCGATATTTTCAACTTCCTTGTGGCCGAAACCTGCAAGTAGCCCATTCCGAACCAATGAACTCGAATCCATCCCCTCCACTAGAGCACAAGAGCTGCAGTGAGGTGTTCATCGCTCCTAGCACTAGTGGGAGCAGCTGTGAATGGATCTTCAGTGGGTTCACAATGCAGCTGGTTCTAAACAAACACATCTCATAATGTGTAATCCAGCTTTATATTCTCGTGTCGAAAATTACAGTGCATACAGATTCTTCTACAAAATTATAATTTATTGTATGTTTTCCTCATAAAACCTGTAAACTAGCTCTAATGGTGGTGTATAGAAATAATCTCGTAAAATTGTAATAATTCAGATAACGTGACATGATCCGGTGTTCTTTCCTATTTCACACCAGCTATGCTGTTCCGTTATTCCTGTCTCATACCCTTGCAACACCACACTCTTGTTAGCATTCTGAAAAACTCACTTTAATTTTCACTAATTTTCTAAATCCATCAGCTCCTATCTAAACAGATTTATATATATATCCTCATTTTCCACGTGTACTGCACGCTTCATATGGATTTTCTCCCGTTTCTCCATATTTACCCATTTACTCCTGATTAATCCTCCAATGCTCCTTTCATTTTTTTTTTTTTTTTGTATTTACAGGTATGTCCGACTCTGGACACATAGATAACAGTCTGTTCCCTTTGGCCCAGTAGTCTTCCTACATACTTCATCTCCACATGTCACCAATTCGGGGCCAACAACCACCATCCATACTGAATACATGGTGATGGTAGGGCTGTCTCATACAAGACTGGTGTAATGGTATTAGCGGGGATGTGTTTATGATATGTCTGCTGATGTTATGGTAGATCAGTAAAGCCTGCTTTAACATAGTTCAAATCCCTTAACTGTTCCATGCCCCAGCCGGAATTCGAACCTGGGTTCATTGGAAGTGCAAGCCACCTCTCTACCGACTCGGCCACGGCCTTACCCTTCATAGTAAGGCAATGTGAACAAAAGTTCCTAAACTACGATTTCTCTTAGGTCTCCTGTGCCATATACAAGCACACAGTCAGGTGGGATTTCTTGAAAATTTGGTGCAGATTTTCTGTACTATACAAATATATATGAATCTTTGTGTTTGTAATATGAATTACTAATGCACAAATCCCCTTAAACCACGGGCGTCCTTCAGCCACGATGGCATGACTGTTGGTTTTCCATATTATATTCTTCATTTTCACATTTCTGTCATCGCAATGAAACATTCGCTGGAAATTACATCATCAGTGCAAAGTTATATGAACCAACATTTCCTCACATTCAAGGCACTTTCTCATCCGTCACAAACATGACATTTTCGACAGATCGCTGCAACATTCCCACCTCTTTCCTGGCAGCAGAAGATTGTAGTTACTAAAAACTTTACGTTCCCTGTAATTCAAGGATCTACCACAATTATGTCCAACTATCCAGTCATCAGAGAAATTTAATGGCTCACGTAACATCATCTGTATATCACAGGGAAAATTATAATCCGCATTCATTGTCTATCTGAAAATTTTAAAAAATAAATTAAAAAAAATCATAAACTTCATAGTAGGGATTAGCGTAAATGGCTATTTTAAATAACGATAAACAAGTGAACGAATGACAGGAAGTATCCAGCGAGTTCCGAGTAGTAACAGCGTACAGCAATGTAGTACAAGTAGATAGAATGCCCAGAGAGAGGCACTTCTGCAGTAGACCGGTGTACTCATGATTATGGACGGCATTTGTAAACGGAGTGACGAAGCAGATGGGAATGAAAGGGATAATGAAATTCAGTTTAACTTGTACGGGGTGTTCCGGGAGGAAAGGGCATAACTTGGCAAGTGATAGATGAGACAATTCGAAGTCTTAAAAAATGCCTTGTAAATTTGTGTCCAAACCTTAGCCGTTATGGATGATCTAATGGATGAATTATCAGGGAGATTATTTTCGCCCATAAGGTCATCAGTAAGCATAGCTCCTTAACCCGTCAAGTCCCAACCGGTTTTTTACCCAGTCTACCACCAGATCCCGACCGATTTTCGACTTTTTGTTTTTTGGCTGAAACCTTCGCTTTTGATGAGAAACATCGAAAATTCATAGAGGAATCGCGATCTTGAAGTTAGAAATGTTGATACAGGTGTCACTCAATCTTACGTTTTCCTTCTTTTTTAGGGTATCTGGCTAAAGAAAACGAACTATGGAAGGGTTAACTAATTCAAGCCACTTTAAATCACGTATTTATTTTATTTATTTAGTATGAATTTATGTGTAGTACAAGTCAATATTGATTTTCATACAATAATATAGGCGTTTATTAGCATCGTTCACTCACCCAAAACCCCAGTATATGGCACCTTCCTTTACGACATTACCACCTCATCACTTCTGTTTGTTTCTACCTCTAGCTTCTTTGTTTCTTTGTCCTTCACCTCAGGAATCACTTTCACCGTGAATTTCGTCATAGGAGAGACCGTAGGGCAACATACCTTTACTGGCCAGGTTACTGCTAACAGGTGAATTGCCCAGTGTGGGGGAGACAGGGGGGGAGGTGGTTTAGGTGGGGTCAGGCAGTATCCCTGCTTGATTGCAGGTAGAGGAAGGTCTCCCACATATGCCTACCAAAAATCACCCGCGAATGTTGAAAAATGTGCACACAATGGGCCTTGCAATTGAATGATGTACGATGTACGTCGTTGGGTCTGTCCGCGGAAAAAAGTAGCGACGTGCATCGTACGTCGATGGGACTCGGCAGATGAGATTTGGATGCATGTCGATAAAACATTTTATTTAGAACTGGCTCATTTTTCATTTCTCTGTGCTATTTCTTCCCGGGATACCTGCATATTAAATAACAGGCATAGGCTACACAGAAATACATGCTGAGCACTGGTTAAATACTTTCAGGAAAATGAAGCACCAGCGTTATATTCGGCCAACCACTTTGTCTGAACGCAGTAACTATGTGTGGCTGTGGGTGAATGGCATGACAACACGCGCCATTGCCAAGAAGACGGGGGCACACGTCACCACTATCAGCAGGTGGATCAATCGCTGGCGGCAGGAGGGCCACGTCAACACCAGGTCTCGCACTGGCAGGCCATATAAAAGCAAGTATAACCAAAGGACACACGCCATACTTCGATCCGTTCAGCCTTCACCACTGCAAGTCAAATTTGATACTTTCCAAAAAATGAATTATAACAATGCTGAAGTAAATGAAAGAATATGCTACCAGCATCCATACGTTTACTTCCACTACGTGTTGAACTTACAACATTACCAGTGTCAGTGAGATACCAGTGTAGGCACTGGCGTATGATAATTATAATGTGTGAACAGCCAACCCCAAGCAACCGTTATTGTACGCGTCGACTCCCAACACACGGACCTGCCCAGTAGACCAGGAGCAGCCGCCACTCACCGAACACGTTTACCATAACATGCTCGCTCGCTGCTCAGTGTATCTCCTCAAATAAACCAGCAAGCTGTCTTCATCTTTATTTCCAAGACCTCGTGAATGTGCAGTCCACACCAGTAATCACAACTGTGCCATTAGTTATTAGTGAATGTAGCGCACAGAAAAGCATGTGAATAGCTGGCAAGCTTGATTTTTTTTTTTTTGCGACTCACCTATCAAGATCTGCAGATTATCTGATATATTCTTGTGTGAAAAATACAGAACGTTCAGTAATGATATAATGGTGTAATTTACTTTAGAGTAATCAACCAAACTTACATAAGTGATGTAGACAAACCTACATACTCACTTCACACGCAGCGCAATACAACACCTCGATAAGAACAGTATACAAGCCCCCCTTCCTGACTTCAGCCTATTGGAGATGACCATAAATAAAGATGCCACAGTTCATCCAGCTAGTTTTAGAGAAATATATCACCCAACCCTCTTCAACTACCAGCATATATTTGGGCTGGTTGGAATCACTGATGTCACGTGCCCAGCTTGCAGAATAGTGTCACGCAATATAACACTCATCATGGAGTACTGCACAGCACATGTCACACAAAAACGCAGACATAAAATGAACGGTGTAGAGAACCTATGAAACAAACCCATAAAGGCAGTTGCTTACCTGTCGTTGACAAGTCTGCACGATCAGATTAATCGGAGTTAAGCAAAAACTATAATATTAAGCAAACTTTTATTTTACAATAGTCAATGGGCATTAGTTAATCTTATGTCACCAACATCATCAGCATCTCCTTTCCCACCCTAGGGTAGGGTGAGGAGGAACGTCCAGACAGCCTAAGTTTGCCCAGTTCATGGGCCACACTTCCATTCACTCATCATTCAAGTCCACGGAATCCTGGCTCCAACAGTTAGGCCAAAAAATTCACCACGTTCTGTAGCTTCACATATACCTATCTGACAGAGTCAATCCGAACGCTGTCACGTCAAAATGGGCTGCCAAATCCCTGGTTATGGGCTTTGCACAAAATTCATCCAGCCATCTTGGTCTCTTGTCATTCCCCTAGCCTCACCAACTTCCAGACCTGTCTTCCTTACACACTCATCCACTATAACCCTCCACCTTTTTCTTGGCCTACATCGCCTCCTCCCTCCTTCAAATTCGCTCAGATATACCTTTTCATCACTTTATTGTTATCCATTCTCTCCACATGACCAAACCATCTCAGTAAACTCTTTTCGATTCCAGTGTCCACAAACTTCCTCACTCCAAGTCTTTCACGAATCACATTGTTCCGTATCCTATCCACTCTCTGTACTCCACATACATTCCTCAGCAGTCCCATCTCCACTGCTCTTACTCTTGACTTATCATTTTCATGCACAACATAGTCTCACACCCATATGTTAAAGTTGGCATTAACACTCCTTCATGTAAGCCTCGTGCAGCTGCAAAACTCAAGCCTCAGTTTCTTATCAAGGCCTTCATAGCACCAGCTACTTTCCTTCCTTGTGTCACTCTACTTTTCACTTCTTTTGCACATTTTCCTCTCTTTTCTATCACTGCACCAGATGCTTGAACTCTCTCATCAGTTCCAGTCTCTCTCCATTCACTGTAACATCACACTAGGAGTCACCTTCTCTCTCAGTAGCCATCACTTTACGAGTACTCTTTTCTACATTTACTCTCAAGGCACGACGCACACAGACATATAAAAACTCTGCACTAATCTATCAAGCTTTTGCTCGGTATTTGCACTTAGCACTGCATCATCAGCATACAACTGATTTGAGATATTCCATCCATCACCATTCATTACCAACGCCATCCCACTCTCCATTACTCGTGTTTTTACTTCTTTCATCTCTTCATTCATATATACGAGTATATTGAACAATCATGTGTACATTACACTGCACGCCTATATTGATCGTGAACCAATCACTTAGATGCCCATTTACCCTTGCGCATGCTTCACTGCCATCATAAAAACTCTTGACGGCACCTAGCAACTTACCATCTACCCCGTACATGCGCAAAACCTTCCACAATCCTTCCCTGTCTACTTTGTCATTAGCTTTTTCCAGATCCATAAATGCCAAGAACACCTTATAGTCTCACACGCCGTTTCCACTATCTGTCTTACTGCAAATATTTGATCCACACATCCTCTGCCACTCATAAAGCCACCCTGTTCATAACTCACTAGGACTTCTGATATCTCTCTTACTTTCTTTATGATATTTCTTCCATGTACCTTCCCTGCCACACTCGATAGACTTATGCCACGTTAATTCTTGCACTCACCTCGCTCACCTTTGTTTTTGTACAGGGGAGCAGTCACTGCCTTTTTCCGCTCTGTTTCGTAGTTTCACGCATCCATGCCTTCTTACATAATGCTATCTCCAGCAAGCACTTCACTCCGCTCTCTCCACTACACTTAATCATCTTTTCATACACCTCATCAACCCCAGCTGCTTTCCCAGTTTTCAGCTGCTTCACAGCGTTCTTCACCTGTGCGAGTGTCACGTTTCCTGGCACAGCATTCCTTCTCTTTACACCCTCAAAACCAGTCGTGTTAACAGTCGTTTCTCTTCCAGAATAACTTCCTACTTTCAGAGTAATTTGCATTCATTTTTCTTCCTAGATCATCATTTACCTCCTTTTTTTCCCCCTCATCATTCGTCTCTATGTGCTTTTTGCTTTCAATGTATTCATTTCTTATTTCAATTGAACCCCTGTCCTCTATCCATTCTAGCCAATTCTTCCTCTTTTCCTCCACTGCTCTCTTAACCTTTTCATCCCACCATGCCGTACTTTTCTTCTTTGTTGTTACTCTTGCCACACCACACACCGCTTTAGCATTCCCAACTAAGCAATCCCTATGCACATTCCACAGGCTGTCCAGATCCATTTCATTCCAATTCACTAATTCCAACTCCTCCCCTACTTTGGCTCTGTATTCATCTGCCATTTCTTTGACCCTCAGCTTCCCGACTCTCAGTCTCTCTCCCTGACATCTCCTCTCTCTCTTGGTCCACCTCACTCCTGTCAGTTTGATCTTGCATACCACAATCATACAATCTGAAAAAAAAACTTCCACATCGTCCTCTCATTCCCCTCGTGTCAGCAACACTACCCAGCATCGATTTCTCTACGAGCAAGTAATCAACCAGGCTCCATTCAAGATGATCTTCATTCCCTCTATACCACGTACTCTTATATTTATGTACAACCTTGTGTTTAAAATAATAATTACAAATGCACAACCTCCTTTCCTGACACATGTCCTTCAGTTGCTTCCCATTATCATTCTCTCCTATTAATTTAGAAATATTTTTAAAGAGGTAGGTTACGATTAAACTTAAAATTAGCATTAGTGGTATGAATCAGAATATCAAGTAGTGTGGACCTCTGAAAATATGCTTTCCTTATGTCGACTGTCATTTTCTGTAATGTTTATTTTCAGTACAGTACACAGGCTACATAATAAAAAGAAACAAACAAGAGTACTGATGGTTTACAGTGTCCAAGTTAGACTGTGACCAATATACCATGATGACAGCATTATTTTATCAGTTCTCTGTGAAACGCAAATTAATGCTGGATTAATATGATGGCTCTTGAAGCTTATAATCGTTATTTTTATGTGCAAAATTTTAATAAAGTTGAAAAATATGTGCAGACTGATCATGTTCGAGTGTTCTTTGTTAAGTCTGATGTGTACAAACTTACCAGGACCCCAAAGATAGGCAAGATAATGAGAATGGTATTCTGCATAAGCCACAAGTGTCATTTCTTGCAGTTATGTGGAATTGGTATTACTCCTTTTTGGTAACTACTAATCATTAAATCTTCACAAACTGGTATTATATATCAAGCTGGATTATCATATCTCTAAAACACTGACCATTAATGCAACGAAGCAGATATCACAAAGCACCGTATATGTAGAGTTTTATAAGTTATTTACTGTGTATGATTATCAGCAAGATAGCTATAAGCTACCAGAACTTCATTATTCATCATTACTACCCATAGTGGTGGTGGGAGGGGACGCCCATCATTCACTCAATTTATGTATTGGTGCCTTTTTTTTCTTTTTTTTTTTCTCATGTCTGTCATTCTTTTCCTGTGTCCGTCCTCCTTTCCTCCTATTTCTCGCATCTTTCCGGTCACTGTTTACTAGGCTGCTCTTCTTCCCACTTTGGCGGCTCCGCACTGAGTGGCAAACATTTTTTTTTTTTTTTTGTTAACTCAGAAAATAATTTACAACGCTGGGTAGTAACCATATAACTAAATAACAGGGTGACAAGGAATCTGCTATAGTGGCCCTGTTAACTGGTTGGGGAAGCAAATGCGCGTCCACCTGGGAACCAACTCATACTAAGCCCAGCGCTTCGCTCTGGAGAGGCGCTGTCAGCTGCATGGTGACACAGGTTCACTGTATGGGATCCCTCTACAGGGGGTGACTGCTTGCCTGCCGATGGTAGGTCTCCTCGATCACACAGACTGGGGCAGTATAGCAGCAACAAAAACTATCCGCAGTTTGTTGTGCTTCCGTTCTCTAGACATGAAGGCCTATTTTACCATCTCTTAATCTTCTTCAAATCCTTCCATTATGAGTGAGTCCAAACAATAGTTGAAACGCTTTAATCTTCATCTCTTGTCAGCGGCGCATTTCCGTGGAGGTTAATGAAACTGAATAATCAGGCCCTAAACTTGCAGGGGCCCCCGTCATGCAAATAAATAAATAAATAAATACATCAGTCAAATATATTTACACTTTGGCCCCCCCGGTGAGTTTGGGCCGCGCCATCCTAGAACCAGCCTGGTATTGTTGTCGTGCTGAATATTTTAGCACTATAGATATTTAAGTTATCCCACCGGTTTACACCAGTGTAAGGGCGCCACCTTTAGTGTACACTTAAAATGAAGAAGATCTATCTAAATCTCACCGCATTAGCACCAGTGTAACGGTTAGAACTTTGACTATATGAATTTTATTAGATTTTTACTGATTACTGAATTCTACCGAGGAAGTAATCCTAGGATTTTTTTAAAGTAGGCCTCGTAAATTGATTACCACTAGGAAGAAATACCAACAGGTAGAAGTAGAATTAATCTGGTATGCTGCCACCACCCAGCGATTGCCAGGAAAGAAGTTTTTAGTCCCGTACAGTGAAAGATGGGACACTGAGGCCTAGGAACAGTAATCAGGGTAGCGTGAGAAAATATGAGAGCGTGAATTTTATAGATAGTAACATACCTTGCGGGCCACTCGATCTCACAATCAACTTCCCAGAGGAATTTAGACCAAACACATAAGAAAATTTAATTATCTATAATTTACTATCCTTAACTTACATAAAATAAAATTTACCTTCGAACAAGAAAAAGTAACTAGTACACAAGAAACAGTAACTAGTACACAGTTATACTACAGTCTCTGATTCCTCCAGAATAACTGGGAAAAAATAATGCTCTCTCCTCCACAGAGAATAAAACAAGCTGACTCACAAATCACGGTACAAAACTATTAATCGAGGGAACACTACCACTGAAGATCCTTGGGCTTTTACACTCAACAAGATGTTGATAATACTGCACACAGATGAATTACTCGCCCGATACATTAAATATATACATTAAGAATACACATAACTCGACCTCTTAACCCAACACGAAGTACACAAGAAAAGAGAAAAAGAAGAATTCAGAACTCTGGCGTGACTTACATTAACCACGGTCTCAAAGGGACTCGTAGTATTTTCCCCAGGCTCACAACTTGACACTAAGGATTACTCTAGATTTAGTATATTCACCCCTATTTTCCATGGGTTTACACAATTTGACATATCCATGTATATGATCTGTTACACAGGAATGCTTCAATTTATAATAACACAGTGCTTGCAATACCCTGTATGTTAGGAAATCCGACACTACAAAGCACACTCGCTTTTATCTAGAATACTTCACTTTAGGAGAAAAGGCTTTACTAAGTGGACCATACGAATACATAATCGACAACTATGCATAAAGAAATGAACT
>JAGKTI010040416.1:0-10408 GCA_018397915.1 Birgus latro
TAAGTCTCAGGGGAGAACAGCTCCCATCCCTACCCGAAATCTGCCACCTCACCATCCCCCGTTGCTCACTCTGCCATATGCGTATTCTGCCTTTCCGTCATAAATAAATATAAAGAATGAAAATTGGCGAATGAACGGACAAATAAGTAAATAAAATAAAGGTATGAGGTGGTGAAAATATCCTACTATAAAATGTACTGTTCGTGACTTGAACACACCCCTATCATGCGTAACATATTCATGTGTATATCCACACATATGCTTCTAATTTTTCACGCTCCACATCAGCCTCGTATATTATCACGAAAAAAAAAACATGTTCCCCACCCCCCGCCCTATTCTCCACATACGGTCTTTGCCACCAGACGGCACCACTGTACAGTGGTATTGGCTTATCTGTTTATTTTAGCTCTCCCTCAAAACACCAACACTTACCCTAGTTTTCTCTGATGCAACCAACCACATAGATGCCATATGCCAAAACCCTTGTCATCTTGTAAGTATAATTATGTAATAATCATAAACTTTAGGGGGAAAAATATTTTTAGTGGCTGCACAAATATGATGCAAATACCTTGATGTACATTTTATGTTGTTTTGGCAAGATTTATGGCTAAAAATTCGCAGTCACAGGATTTTTCCCACTCCAGTTCCCGCGGTTTACGGGTTAAAGAAAGATTGGCCAATAGCATGGAAGTAGCCAGGGCACACTTAGAGTCATCTCAGGAGAAGATGAAGAGATGGTATGACCACTCTAAGAAAGTTAGGAATAGGATCTTGAACCCGGGTGACTTAGTTCTTGTTTTACTACCCATTCATGGTCAGCCTCTGCAGACAGGTTTTGCGGGTCCTTATGTGGTTGAGAATAGGGTAGGTGAAGTGAAATATGTCATTTTAACCCCAGACCGGAGGAAGGAACGGAGACTGTGCCATATCAATATGTTGAAGGAGTACCACAGGCGAGACGTGGACCCCCATAAGGCTGCGTGTGGTGGTGGCTACGGAGTTGGTGGAGGACGAGGGCTGCCCTTTGACTTTGAACCAGACGACCAGTTGGAGAGGAAACCAGGGCGCTTGGAGTACGCTGGCTGATAAACTCTCCCACTTGACTGCAGAGCAACGTGCCGAGCTGGTTGCACTTCTCAGCAAGTTCCCTGATGTCTTCCGGGACACCCCAGGACGAACGGATGTGGCACAGCATGATGTGGTCGTTGGAGATGCTGGTCCTGTGAAGCAGTCACCCTACTGGGCTAGTCCTTCGAAGCAGACCATCATCCAGGAGGAACTGAACTACCTGTTGCAGCAAGGGTTAATCGAGCCCTGTCAAAGTGAGTGGTGCTCCCCGGTCACAGTGGTTCCTAAACCCAATGGGTCCCATCGTCTTTGCATTGATTACCACAAAGTTAACTCTCTTACAAAAACTGACACCTACCTGCTACTTAGAGTAGATGACTGTGTAGACGCTATTGGCACTGCTAAGTACTTAACCAAGTTGGATTTGATGAAGGGATATTGGCAAGTCCCTCTCACAGAAAGGGCCCAAGAAATTTCCTGTTTTGTGGTTGGTGGCAGTACTTATAAATGTAAAGTCATGCCCTGTGGTATGAAGAATGCTCCTGCCACGTTCCAAAGGCTGATGAATGATCTCATCCAGGGTTTGGATGGTTGTGTAACCTACATTGATGATGTTGTAATCATTTGTAATACTTGGGAACAACACTTGAGCCAACCAGATGCCTTGTTGCAGAGACTGTCCTCTGCTAATTTAGTGCTTAATTTAATTAAATGTGAATTTGTAAGGGCTCGAGTGCAGTACCTAAGTTATGTGGTCGGCTTAGGCCAAGTGAGTCCACCTGATGTAAGGGTTCAGGCCATAGTAAATTCTCCCCAACCCAAAAATAAGAGAGATTCTTGTGTATGGTAGGGTACTACAGACGCTTTGTCCTGAACTTCTCTGATCTTGTAGCTCCCCTCACTGATTTGTTAAGAAGAGGAGTCAAGTATGAGTGGAAGCCAGAATGTGAGGATGCCTATCGAAAGTTAAAGCCATCCTATCAAGTCACCCAGTGCTTCAAGCTCCCAATTTTGACAAACCTTTTAAATTAGCTGTTGATGCTAGTGGTCTAGGGGCTGGTGCAGTTTTGCTTCAGGATAATGATCAGGGCTTTGAGATGCCTGTGTGCTATTTCAGCAAAAAGTTCAATAAAGCCCGAAGGAATTATTCAACTATTGAGAAAGAACTCCTTTCACTCATACTTGCCCTCCAACACTTTTCTGTATATGTTGGTCCAGAGTCAGGTGATGTTGTAGTGTACACTGATCACCATCCTCTGAAATTTTTGTCCCGATTTAAGGACAAGAATCTTAGATTGACCTGCTGGGCCCTGTTTTTGCAAGAATACTCCCTTGATGTAAGACATGTACATGGTGTTGAAAATGTTCTAGCAGATTACCTGTTGAGAACTTAATTTGTACAATGTCCAGAAATTTCCCTTGGAAAATTTCTTCTCTCAGGAAGGGAGATGTTACTGGCGTAGATACCCCAGTTGTGAGATAGAAGTAGGAGAGGGAGATGATAAGTGTACAGATAAAATGTGCTGCTGAGAAATCAGTTAATCTTTACGTATTGTTTTCGTATTGTGTTCTGACCTGGTGGGTCGGACAAAGGGTCAAGTCCTACCTGGCTGTGTGTACTCAGTGGTCAGAAGTTCACTGGAAATAGATTAGATTATCAAAAAGATCCTTTTTCCCAGTTTAACTGCTCCTGTCCGTGAGAAAGTAGGATAAGCCTAAGAGGGGCGGAGCGTATTTCCAGAGTAACTACCAACCAATATATGCCAAATCTTTCTCTGACTTTCTTGATGGCTCGTAATTGGTTATGGGTGAGCTGAGTGAGGCCCTCATGGGTCGTACGAGGTACTAGTACTGTTGAGGGCTGGAGATTATTATTCTAAACAGCCTAATGGCTAAATAACCAAAAGAGGCGGAGAAACGACCTTTTATAAGCTCTCATTTTGGCAGAGAGCATCACTTTTAAAGTCACTTTCAAAAGACATTCATACGTCTTTGTTACGGTCACGTACATTGTTCGTCACATTTTATTACACTTTCCCTTATAGTTTCTCATTGCTCAATACGTGACGTTAATTACAAAAGAGACTCTTTTGCACCCTTATTAGTTTATTCACTACTCCAACTACACTTGTATAATTTATTTACTTCTCACACCTACACTTGTGTGTGATTCATACTTGGTTTTACCCTGCCTACAAGCCGCTCCTGTTTGGTATCTGTGAGTATTGTTTTGTGAACGTAGACTCCACTGAGTTGTGATCTGGTTAGGTAAGAGTACCTAGTTTACATTTGTATTACGCAGAGCTATGTGTGCATTTTCCCCCCTGTAAAATCGAATCTGGTTTCCTTTTATCAGATGTGTGTGTTATAGTGTACAGTAAAGTTAAGTTAGTTTTTCTGTGAACTTTACCTTATCCCTTCTGGTGATTAATTTAAGGGTTAAGAGTGCACCTTAATATACACGTCCGTAACAATTAGCTTATTTTGGTTGTCTCTTAGTTGGGAACTGTATACGGTCGCACCGTCGAGTTCGTCCTAGACATTTCTCGAGTAATGCAAGGTTATATAAGGATGGGGGATGAGAGTGTAGGTTCTTGTTAGGGTTAAGGATTAGTTGGTCCTCAGTCAGTTTGAGTGAAGTGAAGTTTCTATATTTCGGTACTTGTGAAAGCAGTGTTTGTAGAAGTTTTTGTACATTTTCGGTACTTGTGAAAACAGTGAAGTGTAATAACTGTGAAGTGTTGTCAAGTATTAAGTGAAATTGCAGTTAGTACAGTTTGTATACGTCCAGTGCTTGTGAGAATTGTCAAGTGAAGTTAGCAAGCATAAAGTGGAATTGTTTTGGTAAATAAAGACAGTCAACTTCAAGAAGCCAGTGTTTATCTTCGCCTCAGCTGATCTTGTGGGCTGTACACCTAAAGGCTGACCATAGGAAGAACGACTCACTGGGCAAAGTCCTCCCTATACTGAACTACTGCTGTTGGAGCCTGTGGCAGTGTGGGGACTTCTGGGATGCAACACTGGTGTCAGGAGCGTGGATAATTGCAGGGCTGCAGTGAGTCTAATCTTCGTTATGGAGCAAGAAGGTGTGAAGACAAGGTCGCGAGCTGGGCAGGAGGAGGAAATTTCCCTGGCGACAATTGTGAAGCTAATACAAGCACAGAGTGAAAAACTAGAAGCCCAACGTGAAGAACAGAATGAAGGGCAGAAAAAACTCCAAGAACAACTAGAGACACAACGTAAAGAACAGAAAGAGCTCAGGAAGGAAATGAAAGAACAATTATAAGCCCAACGTGAAGAACAGAAAGAAGAACAGAAAGAACTCAAGGAACAACTACAGGCACAGAGTGAAGAACAGAAAGAACTCAAGGAACAACTCCAAGCACAGTTACAGGCACAGAATGAAGAACAGAAACAACGATATGAACAGCTTCAAGAAACATTACAGGAGCAACAGAGGGAAGTACAACTAAGGGTGCAAGGGCAGCTAGATGCTTTCACTGGGGAAATAAAGGAAGAACAGGAACAATTGAAAGAGGAGGTATACACTGAGCTATGGCAGCAGAAGTATGAGGTGAGCAATAATGTGATGGAGTGTAAACAACATGTAGAAGACCAGTTGAAGACTCAGAGTGCAAACAGCATAGTGAGAAAATAGTGGCAGAGTGCAGACAGCATGTAGATAGTCAGTTGAAGCATGTAGTTGACCATGTAAAGATAATTAGTGAGAAAATGGAGGCTGTAGAGAAATATTGCACTGCTGAGCCTCAGGTTAGTGTACAGGGAGCATATGGAAGGAATGGACAGTGTATGGTGAATCTTGAAGGATCCCAGGCATCTAAAGGTAGCACTACAGGGTTGAATAACCAGAATGTAGAAGTTTTAAGTTCCGGCCTTAATTATGATGCCCCAGTTTTTAGACCCCAAACCAGTGAAGTGTGTGGCTATAATGGGGGTCCAATTAAAAAGAAACCTCAGGAATTTGATGGTAGAGTATCCTGGGAAGCTTACCGTGCACAGTTCGAGTTACTTGCGGATCAGAATGGCTGGGATAATAGGCAGAATGCAGTGCAGCTAGCTACTAGCCTTAAGGTGCTGCAATGGAAATTCTGGGCCAGATGTCAGTGATGGAGAGGAACAGTTATCGGTCCCTAGTAGAGGTGCTGGAGCGCAGATATGGAACCATGTACCAGACTGAGGTTTACAGAGCAAGATTCCGGAGTCGTGTACGAGCTCGGGGAGAACCCCTACAGCAACTTGCTCATGACCTGAAGAGTATGGCATATAAGGTGTACCCTGGAGCAGCACCAAACCTGTTTGGTATCCTACTGAGGGACCAGTTCATCGATGCTCTTGAGAGTACAGAGTTGAAAGTAGCAGGTGAAACAGGCACAACCCAAAAGCATACAAGAAGCACTTGCCAGGGCTCTTGAGTTTGAGTCCTATGTCAGGTCAAGTACGCTGACTTTTCAAACAGGTCGTAGTTCAGGATTCAAGGCAAGAAAGGAGCAGGTATGTGAAATGGAAAAAATCGAAAGAAGTTGCTGGTATTGTGGGAAGCCAGGACACAGAAAAGAGGACTGCTACAAGTGGAAGAGGGACCAGTAGAGGACCAGTGGATGTTGCTGGTTCTGCAGGAAGCCGGGGCACAAGAAGTAGGATTGTTGCAAATGGAAGAAGGAGCGAGGACAGAGTAGTGCAAAGAAATCTTCAGTTGTAACAAGAGCATGTTGGACATGTAGTGAGGTGGGACACTTCAGTCCTGAGTGTCCGAAGAAGAAAAAGGATGATAAGAATGTTGCAGAAGACCAGAAAGAAGCGGAAAACTATTGGAGGCTGGTGTGAAGGGGCAGCCATCAGCCAGCTTGTCCCAAGTAGCCTCACCTCCGAGAAAATGCAAGAGAACAGCAATTGACAGTGTTCGAATGGATGGAAGGATAGATGGAAAGAAGTGTTCCCTTGTGATTGATTCGGCCTCAGAGCAGGCTTTTGTGAGGCCTGATATGTTACATCATCGGTATCTGCCTGAGTCATCAGAACAACTGTGTGGTGTAACTGGGCACTGTGCGGAACTGAGGGGACCCTTGGATGTCCAGACTGAAGTGGCAGGGCAAGAGGCTACTCTTCCAGTTTACGTGGCTGACATGGAGGATCCTTGTCTTCTGGGTCTTGACTACCTTACGTCAGTGGGGTGTGAGCTGGACTTCAGCTCCATGAAGCTGAAGGTTCGAGGAAGGTCGGTTCCCATCACAGCAGTGAAACATTCCAATTCTGGTGCTGAGGTGAGGGCGCTCCGCACTACAGTGATACCCCCAAAATCAGAATTGTTGCTCCAGTGTAAGGTGAGTGGGTCTTTTGACAGCTGTATAGGGGTTGTGGAGACGAATGTACGGTGCAAGACGAAGGCCGGAGTGATGGTGGGGAGAACACTGGTGGAAACAGGTGCAGATGAAGTGCCAGTTGTGGTGGCCATTTTCTCCCGTGAGCCACAGAAGATCAACGAGGGGGAAATTGTGGGACTGTGCCAGGCGGTGGACCCTGAGTAGCATCAGAGGAAGGCCTGTAAACGGAGTGTAGTCAAGGAAAACGGGTACGTGCCAGACTACCTACAGGACCTATTATCAAGGAGTAGTCGATGCCTGGATGGCTCACAAGTGCTGAAGTTGAGGCAGTTGCTGACGAAGTTCGCTGATGCCTTCTCCACTGGAGATCTAGACCTGGGATGCACTGACCTGGTGGAGCATAGTATAGACGCTGGGGATCACCGCCCGATTAAACAGCCAGCGCGGAGGATGATGCCAGCCCAACGGCAAGAAATGGAGAAGGTGATGGAGAATCTCCAAATTCAAGGGGTAATAGAAAAGTCCAACAGTCCTTGGGCATCAGCAGTGGTTCCGGTAAGGAAAAAAGATGGCTCTGTAAGGTGCTGTGTAGATTATCGAGCCCTGAATGATGTGACAGTGAAGGATGCATACCCCTTGCCAAGAATTGATGACACCCTGGATGCTCTGTCAGGTGCTAAGTGGTTCTCCACCCCAGACATGAAGGCAGGATATCATCAGGTCAAGGCTGCGGAGAAGGACAAATAGAAGACAGCCTTTTCATATGGGCGGGGTTTATGGCAGTTTAAGGTGATGCCTTTTGGCCCATGCAATACCCCAGCTACTTTTGACCGTCTAATGGATTGTGTACTGGAAGGCCTCCACTGGCAGACGACCCTCATCTATCTGGACGATGTAATTGTGTTTGCACGGACTTTCGACCAGGAATTAGAGAGGTTGTTGGAGGTGCTGGACAGGATCCATGCAGCACACCTGAAGCTGAACCCCAAGAAGTGCTACTTGTTTCAGAAGGAAGTAAAGTACCTGGGACATACTGTAGGTGAGAGCAGCGTCCGTACTGACCTGGAGAAGGTGGCAGCCGTGGAAAACTGGCCAGTTCCAACTTGTATGAAGGAGCTACGGAGTTTCCTTGGCTTATGTAGCTACTACCGGCGTTTTGTCGAGGACTTTGCGATGATAGCTGCACCTCTGCACAAGCTGTTGGGGAAAAGACAGAAGTTTGCATGGACAGCAATGACTCAGAAAGCCTTCGACGAACACAAACATGCATTGACAAGCTCCCCAGTATTGCTGTACCCTGAATGGAGTCAGCCATTTATCTTGGACTGTGATGCTAGTGACCATGGTATTGGTGGAGTCGTGTCGCAGAAGAAGAATGAAAAAGAACATGTGGTAGCATATTACAGCAAGAAGCTCAGCCCACCGGAGCGGAACTACTGTGTGACCCATAAGGAGCTCTTGGCAGTGATGAAGAGCCTTGATTTCTTCCATCCCTACCTGTATGGGTCAAACATCATGATCAGGACGGACCATGCAGCACTCAAGTGGCTGAAAACGCTAAAGAATCCAGAAGGACATCTGGCACGCTGGCTCGGGAAGCTAGACCAGCACAATTATGAGGTGCAGCACCGTCCTGGGCGGGTACATAGCAATGCTGACAGTTTGAGTCATCAGCCTTGTGATCAGGAATGCCGTCAGTGTAGTGTAAAGGAAGATCATAGTAAGAAATGCAGCCGTACTGCAGTGACAGGGCCAATGTCAGATGAAGCAGACTGAAGAGGATGCAGGTGGAGGATGCAGATTTACAGCCAGTGCTAGAGTGGCTGCAGCAGAGTACGGTGCGATCATCTTGGGAAGAAGTTTCCAGGTTGAGCCCTGCAACCAAGAGTTACTGGAGTCAGTGGGACCATCTTCGTTTGAATAATGGACTAGTGGAGCATCAGTGGGAGACACCCGATGGCCTCAGCAAGTACTGGGAACTGGTGGGTGCGAAGAAGATGAGGTCAGAGATCTTGGATGAGTTCCATAACCAGATCACCAGTGGGCACCTGGGAGTGAAGAAAACTCTAAGCCAGCAGCGACAGAGGTTCTACTGGATTGGCATGCATCAAGATGTTGAAGAGTGGTGTCGGGCCTGTGATGCGTGCTGTGCCAAGAAGGGACCCAAGAAACGTGGGTGCGGCCCTCTTCAACTGTACCAAGTGGGTGCACAGATGGGAAGAGTTGCAGTGGACATTGCTGGACCTTTGCCACTCATGGAAAGAGGAAACCGATATATATGTGTCACAATGGACTACTTCACAGAGTGGCCAGAAGCCTATGCCATCCCTGATCAAGAGGCAGCGACTGTTGCTCAGGTGTTGGTTGACCATTTCTTCTGTCATTTTGGGATGCTACAAGAGCTACATTCAGACCAGGGTAGAAACTTTGAGTCTGCTGTGTTCCGTGAGTGCTGCCAATTATTTGGGGTCAAGAAGACCAGGACGACCCCACTAAGACCACAGTCAGATGGGATGGTGGAGAAATTCAACTGGACCCTAGGACAAGAACTGGCCAAGTACTGCATAGATGGAGAAACAGAATGGGACCAGAAATTACCTGCGTTGTTGATGGTATATCATTCTGCATCCCATGAGTCTACTGGCTACACCCCTGCAAAACTGATGTTGGGCCACGAGTTGCACTTACCCGTTGACTTATTATTGGGAAAAGCACCTGGTGAGGAGCTGCCTACAGACACCACCGGCTATGCGAAGCACATTCAAGAAAGGCTGGCTGAGGTACATCATCAAGTGCGAGGAGCCCTCAAGTTTTCAGGAGAGGTGATGAAGAGCAAGTATGATACCAAGGCAAGAGAGGTGAGCTTCAAGGATGGCGATCAAGTTTGGTTATACAATCCTCAGCGAAAGAAGGGACAGTAACCGAAGCTACAGAGCCCATGGAACGGGCCTTACACTGTGTTGGACCGCCTGTAAGACGTAACGTATCGGATTCGGGGAGGCAGCAAGTCCCACCCAAAGGTAGTACAAGTAAATCGCCTGTGGCAGTACCATGGGCCAGGAGAGTAAAGCTGGGACGTCTCCGAGGGATCATGCTCTCCCGCAGCCGAGGATGTTGAGGAGGACCACGGAGCTGAAGTGCAAGAGGGTGGTGACAGTTTTCCGGGGGAAGAGCCGAATCAGGAAGAGGACCAAGACCCTCCTGGAGGAGTGGACTGTGTGGAGGAGCAAGGACGTTTCATTAGGATTAAGGTTTATGTTTATATATACTGTGTAGTTTTGTCGTGATGACAAAGAACTAGGGAGGGTGTAGTGTTACGAAGGGGGATTTGCCAGTTAGGTGTTCGAGAATTATCTGGATATTTATTGTAGGCTGACGGTACGTAGTCAGAGTTGCCAGTTTGCCTGGTGTTTGGAGCGTAGTTGTTTCGTAAGTTATGCATTAATTTTTATGCTCTTCTTCTCTATAATGTTTTATTTACATGGTTGTTTGTCAAATTATGTAATTTAATTTAAGTTTGGTAATTGATTTAGAGTGTTATGTAATGTAGGAAGAGTGGCATATTTTGGTTGTCTCTTGGCAACTGTTTACAGTCGCACCGTCGAGTTCGTCCTAGACATTTCTCGAGTAATGCAATGTTATATAAGGATGGGGGATGAGAGTGTTGGTTGTTGTTAAGGTTAAGGATTAGTTGGGCCTCAGTCAGTTTGAGTGAAGTGAAGTGTGTACATTTCGGTACTTGTGAAAGCAATGTTTGTAGAAGTTTTTGTACATTTTCAGTACTTGTGAAAACAGCGAAGTGTAATAACTGTGAAGTGTTGTCAAGTATTAAGTGAAATTGCAGTTAGTACAGTTTGTATACGTCCAGTGCTTGTGAGAACAGTCAGGTGAAGTTAGCAAGCATAAAGTGGAATTGTTTTGGTAAATAAAGACAGGCAACTTCCAGAAGCCAGTGTTTATCTTCGCCTCAGCAGATCTTGTGTGCTGTACAC
>JAGKTI010040417.1:0-10408 GCA_018397915.1 Birgus latro
TAACTAGCACACTGTGACAATGCATTACCCAGAACTCACCATGAGGAGGTCACCACAAATAGAGTTCCACACATAACCCATCCCATCCACCCTTCCATTATACTGGGGCAGATTGGCTCCGCTTTGACATTTTTCTTTGATTTGAATGCTGGCAATATTTTTCTTGATTTGAGTATGTTTTTTATATACCCATCTCTGTTTCTGTAACCATAAACTTTTGCAGATGCTTCAGTTACCAGCTTTATTGCGCATTCAACTGACTGAGTATGGCAAGGATACTTTGGACACAGCTTTCCCACAAGTTCAGGACTTTCAACCAAACCATGTGTTCAACAGCAGTCAAACTCTTGAGTGGTGGTTCTGTGATGTTAATCATATCCCAGCCGATCATTTGAGTATAATGATCTGCCCCCAAATTTATCTCTGGTACTTTGAATTGTCTTCTTTCTTGTCTCGGGTTGTTTCTTGCGGCTAGAGTTTTCTTCACAGCATCTCTTCTGATGTTAATATCTTCATCAAATACCATGCCCAAAAGCATGTTTTCCGGATGGGCATAGAAATCATTTGTTTGAATAGCCTGGGTAGCAGCCTATATGGTCTCAAGCATTCATCTTTTATATATTTGATCTGGTAACAGCACTGAATAGATATTTGGGCCATTGGCACAGGAAGGATTTTTTTTAAATTCAAACCAGGTTGGAATGTATACAGTCATTAAATATTAATATTTGACTAATGTTTTCAGTTGCTTGGAAGGAAGAGGTCCTGAGCAATACAGTCTCAAAATTCTTGCACATGCTATCAGCCATCTTGAATGTGCTAATGGGCCTGGTTCAACTGAAAGAATGATGCAGGAAATTTTCCATATGACATTGCATGCCATATAGTCAGAATATACAGTATATTTGATCCTTACTTAAATCTAGCTCTGAGTAGGTCTCATGAAACTTATTTGCATCATCTACTGGGAAAGTTCAAAATTTACCACAGGGAGGTTCCTAACAGTTTCTCCTATCTTCTTCCCAATTTTTCCTTTGAATGCTGTAGGCCCTGAGGTTTCACCATCTAAATGTTTAAATATATGCCAAAATGGAAGCTCACTGAAGTGTACCAAACATGTAAGCCACTGCAAATGAAGGTTAAGAAAGTCTTCAGTCAGTTCTATTGCTCTGCCCTTTTTCCCTGTGTTAACAAGTGTACCAACACACCCTGTTGCAACAAACATCTCAGTCTTCAGCCCACAGTTCATCAAGCACTCAGAAATAGCAGCTGCTCTTCCCCCATCAGGAGTTAAATGGTCAAGGTATTCAGAGCCTGGCTCTTTTACTAATGAAATGTGTTCCTCAAATTTGCATACTTGGTGAATGGACAGACAACCATTTTCATCTTTTCTCTCTTTCAATGTTAACCCGTCACGTCCCGATCGATTTCCTACCTCCGATACCCCCCAGTCCCGAGCCATTTCGGATTTTTTTTTGGGGGGGGAGCTCAAACCTTTACTTTTGGTGAGAAACATCGAAAATTCACAGAAAAATCGCCCTCCTGACCTTATAAATGTTGCTACAGGTGATGAGTCAGCCTTACCTTTCGTTCTCTCTCAGGGTATCTGGTCTCAAAGAAAACGAACTATGGGAGGGTAAAATAATTCAACCCACTTTGAATTACATATTAATTTATTTATTTGGTACGAATTTATGTGTAGTACAAGACTATATTGGTTTTCACACAATTATATAGACAACAGAAGCATTGTTCATTCACCAAACACATCCACATATGGCATCTTCCTTTACGACATTACCATTACATCACTTCTGTTTGTTTCTTGCTCTAGCTTCTTTATTTCTTTGTCCTCCACCTCAGGAATCACTTTCATCGTGAATTTCGTCATTGGAGAGACTGTGGGGCAACATGTCTTTACTGGCCAGGTCACTGCTAACAGGTGAACTGCCAAGTGTGGGGGGGAGGGGGAAGGGGGAGAAGGTGGGGCCAGGTAGTATCCCCACCTGATGGCAGATAGAGGAAGGTCTCCCACATATGCCTACCAAAAATCACCCATGAAACTTGAAAATTGTGCAAATTATGAACCTTGCAATTGCGCGATGTACGGGCACGTTGATGGATCTAGCTGTGACAAAATGTTGGGACGTAACCATACATCGACGGGACGCCTCGGGTTAATGTTTTCTCTTTATTTCCATCAAAATACAATGCTGTTATGTCTTCCTTTTCTATATGCTGAAATAATTCTCTGCTTGACTGTCTGGCAATTCTTAATTTTGACTTGTCTGTAACTAAATTCTTGTTTTCGGGTGAAACAAGTCCAGCACCCACAGGAATGGAAGTGGCAATTGAAGCGGCACCTCTATCACTTGGAACAAATCAATTAGCTTCTATTGCAACCACTTCACAGTTGATTCGCATTAGTCATATCTAATTTTTTCCCCTCCTTTTTTCTACACTCGGACAGTATTTTTCATCTGAACCATCATTTTCCAAACTATAATCAGTATCACTCATTTCCTCCATCCCACTTATACCTTTCTGACAAACAGAATCGTAAATTTTCACTTTGCAGTTCTCTACACCCCTCTGCATCCCTTTTTCTTTTTGCTTGGTATAGTAGGGCTTTTGTTTCTTTTGTATCCACTTTTCCAAGGTACAATCTATTTCCTCTTTAGAACTCTCACTTACGGGCACTTTTCTTTTCTTTGACCACTTACACTCTTCGAAGGATTTACATTTGCAAAAGGAGATATCAAATTGCTCCTCCTGCATATGAATTTTATAGTTTTCAAGCTGTTTGTTGTACTTAGAATGGTTGTCCAAAACCAGCTGTGTAAATCATGTTAGATGAAGACAAGGAACTGAAGTTTTTTCTAAAAGACGCTGAAGTTCTGATCCAAGATTCTATGCTATTTCCATCACTGACACTTTTGATTTTGTTTGTTTTTGTTTAAGCAAAAAGTGTCCTTCCACATCCCACTTCATTGGAAGCTGCTTGTCACCAATAGTTCTTGAAGTGCCAAAAATATGAGTTAAGGTAGACCGAGTAGTGTGAGCCACGATATTTTGCTATTAAGCATTAATACCTGAAAATGAAAGAAGTAATATGAGAGCAAAGAATAGGTGATATAAAAAAAACAAGGTCTGACCTATAAGACTCCTACGATGGCACTGATGCACCAGATTCAGCTAATGGCAAGATATTGATGAGGCAGGCTCCACCTCTACATGAACATAAATTACACCAAAATTATGCATACATGATACTTTTCATTATGGATCAACTTTTCCTTGATATTACAGCACCAGTCGAACAGGGCGGTACTCTTGAAGTGGATGGCAAGCTGGTGACAGGGAGAACTGGAGCTCCCGTTTCACCAGCTTTCAGGACCTGGTCCTGAGCATCTCCCTTCCCTGAACATTTTCAGTGCTTCCACCTACACAGAGAGTAGGCCAGCATACTCTCTTAACCTTTTTGTGCACGCTGACACGTTAGGCGTCATATGGGTCTTTCCGGGAAGATGCACGATGACGTCAAACGCGTCATAAAGGGGGGGGAAATTGGTTGATTTGCGTCATTTTTGGAGGCCTCATAGCTTGCCTGGCTCTCATCAAAAGTAATGAGTTGGCAACTGTGGGTCCCGATACCAGCGTCAGTGCATACAGGTTGTTTAGTACCAAACCAGCTGTCATTGGGGGAGGAGTGCACAATCCCTTGTCCCTTTAAATCCACTCTGTTACCTGCATCACGGCAGCACGACGTATTTCACTATACCAATAGTGCTTATGTAGAATTTTTGGGCACTATTATGATTAGATTTGGTGTTTGTAATAAGAAATTTAGGTGTTTGTGAAGCATTTGTGGCAGTTATCAGCCATTGAGCCAATGAAGATTTTGTTACTGTTTCTAACCCTGGCCCTGGAACTACACTGCCTCTACCCTGCACCAAATGTGAGTATTCATCTATAAAAAGAGTGTCAGTGTATCATGTCGAAATAGTTTGCAATACCTAATGTGGAAGGAAATAGTGAAACAGTGCAGTACATTTGAGGGAGGCAGGAAACAGCCCTATAGTCACAAAATGGCATGAGTACACTGTTGTTTTTTGCATTTTTCTTGAAAACTAATAGGCATAGGAGAACCGTTTGAGGCTTAAATAAAAGCCCATAAAATTCTTGATAAGATGATGAAATAAAAACATGACACACTGCTTAGAAAAGTTCTGCACTAGAGCTCCCCGAATAAAAAAATCTGTTGTCTGTCGGAAATTAATGTTACTTTTCACTTATTACTCAAAAACCATACCTCGTATTAACCCACCGAGTTCCGACCAGTTTTTTACCCAGCCTACCCCCAGATCCTGACCGATTTTCGACTTTTTGTTTTTTGGCTGAAACCTTCGCTTTTGGTGAGAAACATCGAAAATTCATAGTGAAATCGCGATCCTGAGGTTAAAAAATGTTGATACAGGTGTCACTCAGCCTTACATTTTCCTTCTTTTTCAGGGTACCTGGCTAAGAAAACGAACTATGGAAGGGTTGACTAATTCAAGCCACTTTAAATTATGTATTTATTTCATTTATTTGGTACGAATTTATGTGTAGTAAAAGTCTATAATGGTTTTCACACAATAATATAGGCATTTATAAGCATTGTTCACTTACCCAAAACCCCAGTATATGGCACCTTCCTTTGTGACATTACCACCTCATCACTTCTGTTTATTTCTACCTCTAGCTTCGTTGTTTCTTTGTCCTTCACCTCAGGAATAACTTTCACCGTGAATTTCGTCATTAGAGAGACCGTGGGGTAACATACCTTTACTGGCCAGGTTACTGCTAACAGGTGAATTGCCCAGTGTGGGGGGGAGGGGGGGAAGGGAGGGTTAGGAGGGGCCAGGCAGTATCCCTGCTTGACAGCAGGTAGAGGAAGGTCTCCCACATATGGCTACCAAAAATCACCCGCGAATGTTGAAAAATATGCACACAATGGGCCTTGCAATTGCGTGACGTACGATGTACGTCGTTGGGTCTGTCCGCGGAAACAAGTAGCGACGTACACCGTACGTCGATGGGACTCGGCGGGTTAAACTGGGAACTGTCCTATTCGAAAGCTAATAAAATTCTCTTTCTATTGATGTATAACATGTTGAGATAGGTTAGTAAACAATGGAGTTATGATGTTGGGAAGTGAGATGAATGTTCCCGAATGTTTATTCACAGCGCACTAACGTATGAATAGCATTTTTTTTTTCCTTGCTTATCGTGTAGAACAAACATTGACGAATAGGAATATGTAGGTTATGTGGCAAAATAAATAAGTTTGGGTGGTGAAAATAAGCCAAGAATACACAATTTTGTTGCACGTGGAGGGGGGCGGGGCGGTGGCAAGAGAGCGATATGTCATAGAACAAAAAACTTAAGGAACTTATCCACGCGTGAAAGGGTTAATACCTCTACCTTCAACTGTCTTCACCACATTACATGCACATAAGATATCACACATATTTCCATTCACTCTTAGCAATTTTAGTTGCATTAATATAGCAAACGAGGTGGTACCAGCAGGGTAGGGCTGGCGATGCAGAGTCCTCCCGATCGTTGTCAAGCGACTGTGCTAGCAGCGACTGCTGCTAATTCCGTTCATGCTCGTAAGCAAAGAAGTGCAGGTTGGGCCTTATTGTTCACCAGTATCCGAGGTCTCAGTACCAAATTAAATTCAGTTCATTTTTTCCTACAGTCGGTATCCCCTTTAGCCCTGTTCCTCACAGAACCCTAATCTCTCCCTCTACTGAAATATCCCAATTTTGTTTTCCTGGTTACCATCTCCCCACAAACTTCTGTAACAAGTGGCACCTGTAGTTATGTCAAATCTGAACTTGCAGTTGACACTGTTTTAAACTTCGCTTCAGCTAATTTTGATTACTCACTGAACAAACCATTTAAATATTACCAAGAATATCTGTGTAGTCTATTGATCCCCAATGCTTCTTCAGAACCCAGTGTATTTGACTCAATATCCACACAGTTGAGTAACCTTAACCTTATCCTTAGCACCGAAATTACCATTTTGTGTGAATTTAATGTACGTAATGTAGAATGGTTATTGCACTCTACCAGGACTGACGATACTGGTTACGAGTGCGACCTGTTTGCAGAATCATTTAATCTCATGCAATTGGTAAAGCAACCGACCAGAATACCAGATAATCCTGACCATGATGCCCATCTCTTGGACATATAATCCAGATCAATGCAGGACAGAAGCACTGTCATCACTTGGATCCTCTGACCACAGTCTCATCAAAGCCTCATTAGTCGGCTCCCCGTTCTGAACCTGTCAGGGTGATCCAATGACACTTTGACAGGGTAAACTGGGGTAGATTTAGATATTATCTTGCTGACATTCCTTGGCAGGCTTTCTTCTCTAGTGATATCAATTATTCTACCCAGTCCCACATTAACCCTCTTGCAGTCTTTCGATGCCACCTGAGTCCAACCACTTCCAAGTACTGAGTGACAGCCTCTCGCCAGCCCAGACCTCACGCTCGCCACACTCTTCGCTCAGCGATTCGTGCAGTATCAGAAACTGATTTCAATTATTTCATTCCCCCGCCCTTATTATAACTGCATTGTTTTGAAACTGGTTTATGTTGTAAAGTAATGAATGAACTTCCTAATCAACGAAAAAAATCTTAAAAAAAAAAAAAAGGAATTACCATATTGTATCATTCTCTTATTATTCGTGTTCATTTACTTACAGATATATAAATATTTTGGCAGTGATTATAGAGTATTGTAGAGCATTTATCCGCGATTCGTAATAAATGACACTTCTAGCTATAATATTTTTTTTTTTTTTTATGATATACAGAATAACAATAGTCGTCCATCACTCGTGGCCGCTGTGATTGAACTGTTTCATATAATTTCATTCTCGCCCGTCCAGACCTCACGCTCACTGCCTTCCTTACTCAGTGATTTTTGTGCGGCATCAAAAAATGGTTACTATCATTTCATTCCCCTGTCCTAATTTTTAAATGTATTGTTATGAAATTGGTACATATTACAAATGAATAAATTATCTTTCTAATGAATGAATAAAGAAATAAATAAAGGATATAAAACACATACTTTATCGTTCAGTAATGTATTCATTTACTCAGTCATTATATACAGTACTTACTTTTTTTCACAACAAATTGTGAAAAAAATAGTGTGAGTACTGTATATATGTCAGTGAGTAAATGAATACATTACTGAATGATAAAGTATGGTGTTCTAATTCATTATTTATATTTTCATTCATTAGGAAGATCATTTATTCATTTGTAACATGTATCAGCTTCATAACAATATATTTAAAAATTAAAGCAGGGGAGTGAAATTATTATAACCATTTTTCGATGATGCACAAATCACTGAGTGAGGAAGGCAGGGAGCGTGAGGTCTGGGCAGGCGAGAATGAAATGATATGAAACATTTCACTCACAGCGGCCATGTGTGATGAACAACTATTGTTATTCCGTATGACAAAAAAATGTCTGGTATAGCTATAAGTGTCATTTTATTACGAAATGGATCGCAGATAAATGCTCTACAATATTTTCTAATCATTGCCGAAATGTTTATATGTCTGTGAGTTAATGAGCATTGAATAAATAAGTGAATGATACAATATGGTATTTCCTTTTTTTAAAGATTTTTTCGTTCATTAGGAAGATCAAACAACCAATTGTTCTGAAAAAAATACAGCAACATTAGTATGGTTGGACTCAACCTTCGTCAAGAGCGTGAGCGGTTGATTTCACTTGGACGAATCCTGAGTCAAAAGAGTGCGGGCGGTTGGTCCTATCTCGCCCACGGAGCCCACTCCATCGATACTCAAAACATTTCAGCCGCCATCTTGTGACGTCACGTGTCGTAACTCTGGTCCTAACTTAGGACACCCCAGGAGGGTNAGGGAGCGTGAGGTCTGGGCAGGCGAGAATGAAATGATATGAAACATTTCACTCACAGCGGCCACGTGTGATGAACAACTATTGTTATTCCGTATGACAAAAAAATGTCTGGTATAGCTATAAGTGTCATTTTATTACGAAATGGATCGCAGATAAATGCTCTACAATATTTTCTAATCATTGCCGAAATGTTTATATGTCTGTGAGTTAATGAGCATTGAATAAATAAGTGAATGATACAATATGGTATTTCCTTTTTTTTAAAGATTTTTTCGTTCATTAGGAAGATCAAACAACCAATTGTTCTGAAAAAAATACAGCAACATTAGTATGGTTGGACTCAACCTTCGTCAAGAGCGTGAGCGGTTGATTTCACTTGGACGAATCCTGAGTCAAAAGAGTGCGGGCGGTTGGATTTCACTGGACGAATCCTGAGTCGAAAGAGGGTTGGATTCTTCACCGGGCCCCCGTGCATGAAAGGGTTAATGACTTAATACTAGTTGGTATGCATTTATTCATACTAAGTCAACAGTTCACTAAAAGATCGAACTCTCCAAAATGGTTTGATAGCAATTGTGCCAGAGCAACGGCCCAAAAGTCTTTAGCATATAGCTCTTACTTAAAAAAAAAATAATCATGTGAATCACTGTCAATTTAAAGTTGGTAGAAACCATGCAAAAGCAGTAATAAATCTCGCTAAATCAAACTTTCTTCAAAACCAAGCATCAAAACTACTTAACAGTCCTAATGAGACAGTCGTGCAGTGCAGATCTCTTTATCCTTCGCTCCGCTCTTAGGCCTTCCTGTTGTTCACCAAATCAAAATTACATCTCGCATAAACAATCAAGTATGTTGCTGAATGAAGATATAAAGACAATGTTGGAAATACAGAAAAAGGCCTACATAGATGCAACTGAAATGTTATTGAAGGACTTGAACTGCCGAATGAGACACCTGGAATTCTCGAAATTTAAAGCTGACACACTCACTGGAGTACACTCAAAAAGAAATGGACGAATTAATGTGTGAAAATATGTCACCGAAAGAAGAGATCATGGATTTGAAGAGAGAAGTTAACAAGAAGACTGATATTGAAGATAAACTTCAGACACTGTAAGATTGACTGACTACCAAGAAGACTACTCGAGGCCGAACACTCTCCGCTTCACTGGCATTGAAGAAAGTCGGAAAGAGACTTGGAAAGAGACTCAAAGTTCAGCGCCTGCTCCGGGACCAACCACGGAGAAGAAAAGATACGGAGTCACAACTCAACGTTAAAATTGCGAGGCCCTTACTTCACGCCATCTAGTGCACAAGCTAGATAAGGAAGAACGAGAATAAAAGAACGTTTATAGGGAAGACTATGGTCAGACTATGAATAGGGAATATATATTCCTACCACGTGAAACTAAGGAATTCAGTTTTATCAATATATAATTATATGGTGCATGAGCATCCTCTACCTTTGATACCATGCGGGTGATGAATAGTGACCTATATATCGTGTTTTGACGACAAGATTCATAGCAATGATAAAAGCCTGTGGCTTGGAATAGGACTGGTGTATTATTAATAACAGACAAGAATATTACAGAGAATTTATTGGGTAACGGGTAGTACAGCTCGCCACATACATGTTAATTTACAGCATTATCCCGAAAATATTCAGACGGGAAGCAGACCCATAGTCGTGTTTTAGCTGTGTTAATCACAAGTTTCATGTTGATTTCACCGAAACACACACACACACACACACACACACACACACACACACACACACACACACACTTCCTTTGTTTTCAGGCGCACATCTCCCACAAACTGGTGGGTATATTGGCAAAACAAAAACTACCCCCTCCTGTATGAAAAAGGCCATTTTAAAACAAATTGTCAACTATAACTTACATTTTTCTGAAACTGGAGATAAATGTATGTCATAATATACAATACTTTCGAGAACATGCCATGAAAACAAGTAACATATGGCAAAGCTTTTAGGAGGTTCTTAACCATTATATAACCGAAACAATAGCAATTTATATATGCCTAAACTATTACACATCGTGTGTGACATGAATGGTGCTTTTTATCATACTATTATGCATGCAAGAGGTAATGGCATTTACACTGCAAGACGAATATAAATGTTGTACAACGTAATATGGCTATATAAAACATGTTAAAGTATGTAGGTTTGCCTACGTTAATGTTTCGTACAGGAAACCAGATTGCTTGAATAAGATCTTTTGGTGCACTACTGCACATGATGGATAATATATGTATATTAATAAATACACATATACATTACACTGTTACCTACCTATCTCCCAATCCATTATCTATCTATAAATCTATATCTGTATCTATATCAATGAATCTATCTGTCCATATATCTCTGTGGGTATAAATTACCTGATAACACGCGATTCGTAAGTATGCTG
>JAGKTI010040419.1:0-10408 GCA_018397915.1 Birgus latro
GGAGAGCGAGAAGAACGTCCCACTCGGCCTCTGAAGGAATTAGGTGAGTAAGGGGCGTTGCCCTTAGTGGGAGTTGCAGGGATAGGAGACAAGGGAAGTGCGGTGGACGTTCCCTTCCCAACGGGCAAGGTGGGCACTACCGTGGTTCCACTAGGCCCTCGGACTGCAGGTGAGAGGAGGGCAGTGGCCGTCCTCTCCCCGCTGAGCACGTTGAGCATTACTGCAGTCTTGCTCCCTGTGGGGGCTGCAGATGAGGGAAGTATGGTGGACATTCCCTCTCCGGTGGGCGCCGCCGCGGTTCTGCTTTGCCCTGGGAAGACAGGTGAGAGGAGTATGGTGGCCGTCCTCTCCTCAGCGAGCATGGTGGGTGTCGTTGCGGTCCTCCCTGGGGGGGCTGCAGATGAGGTAAGTATGGTGGACATTCCCCCCATGGTGGGCACGGTGGGTGCCGCCGTGGTTCTGCCTCACCCTGGGACTACAGGTGAGAGGAGTACAGTGACTGTTCTCTCCCCAGCGAGCATGGTGGGTGTTGCCATGGTCCTGCTCCCAGCGGGGCCTGCAGGTGAGGGAAGTATGGTGGACGTTCCCTCGCCGACAAGCATGGTGGGTGTTGTTGCAGTCCTTCTTGGGATTGTAGGTGAGGGAAGCACAGTGGACGTTCCCTCCCCAGTGAGCACGGTGGGCGTTGTCGCGGTCCTACAGGGGGTAGTAGGTGAGAGGAGTACAGTGGCCATCCTCTCCCCGACAAGCACCTTGGGCGTCGTTGCAGTCCTACTTGGGACTGTGGTTACAAGAGTCCCACCCCGATCCTGGCGAGTGCTGGTCCGGGTAGAGAGTAGTGCAGCAGGGTGGCGTACCTCCTGCAGGCTCCGTTGAGGGGAAGAGGGGCACATGGTGGCGAGGAACATATGCCCGTCTTGCTCGGGCCCTTTTCACGCCTCCCTGTGGTGTCCCCTTGGTGCTGGTATTTCACCACCATTGTGGCTGGAAAAGTCACGTTCCCGTGGCTGGAGGTGGTAGATGTCAGAGGTAGCAGTCTGGTGGGTTGGTGTGAGGTGGTGGAAGAGTGAGGTTCAGTGCTGCGTGAGTAGGTTTGGCTCCTGATGTGGATGGTATATTATCTCAAGGGTGGAGGTCTGTGTAGTCCTTCGCAGGAGACGCAGAAGTTGTGGTGTCCCTTGGAGGCGGTGTTTGTTCCCTCGGGCAGGGGTCCAAAGTACACGTCTGATCTTTATTTCTGGAGGCACAGAGTGTGGTGACTGGCCGGTGACTCTGGGCTGAATGCTGCATACAGGTGAGGCGACTTGGGTTTTATGAGGTCATGGAGGACATGCTTTAATCACCCTGGTGGGCTTGGCCACTAGAATCTTCCATCACACCTGATGTATTTTTAGGATTATGGGGGAGGTGTTTGGTGTGGGGGAGCTGGAGGTAGATTGTCTGGGTGGTGGTGTAGGTGTTGGGGGTGTGGGTGAGGGTGTGGATGTGTACCTTGCTGGTGGGCAGGAGAGATGGCCGGATCTGGTAGTGTGGTCAGGACGGGTGTTGGTGGCAAGGAGCTTGGGTCACTTGATGAGATGGTCGGGTGGGGGTGGGGGATTCTTGGTTTGGGTGGTGGGGTTTTTGTGTTAGGTGGTGGCGGTGTGATGGTGGTAGAGGATGGGGAGCTGGTGTGGAGTCTGGTGTAGGATGTGGGTGTGGAATGAGGAGTGGGTGAGGGTGAGGAGTGTGTGGGTGTGTGGTTGCTTGGTAGGGATTGGGAACGTTGATGACCATATATGGTCCTATGAATCGGGGTGATAGTTTGTTAGGGACTGGTAATTGGGCCACCACAACTGGTTTGTAGGGATTGGTGGGGGCGATGTCAGGATGAACGTCTTGGTGTCTTTATAGGTGATACAGTCAGCTCCTGAGGTGGTGAAGGGGGTTGGACGTGGGGAACGTGGAGGGGGGCTGTTTGTGGTGTCAGAGCGGTAGAAGTGGGGTTTCTCAAAACACTCGCTCATGAGGGGTAACGCCGTCTTCTTGGGGACAGGTGTTCATTTCCCACCGCCGCACAATTTTTACGTGGGCTGTCCAGTCCCCGTTTCGCGTTTGTTCTATCCTGGCCCGGACTTGAGGAGGGTGCGGTGACTTCTCTCACATATCCCATTCCCCTGTGGCCAGTATGGGGAGGAGTGGGAGAGCTTGTACCCGAAGATGGTGGCAAGCTCCTCCCATATCTTGCTGGTAAGCTCTGGGGCATTGTCTGAGTGAAGGGCTTGGGGGATGCCGAAGTAGGGGAAAACGTGGCGGACGAGGGCGTCAGCCATGGCAATGGCGTGGTGTTCTTTAGCCAGGCAGGCAATCAGGAATTTTAAACATGTGTCCACGAAGGTTATGATGTATTTTTAGCCGGCTTTAGGTGGTAGGGGGCCAACTATGTCCACAGACAAAAGTTGCCTTGGCTTATGGGCAGTGATGTTCCCTGAAGGGCTGGGCATCCGTGTGACATCATTGCCTAGTGCACAAACCCGGCAGGCCTGGATGACTTGTTTGGCCAAGTTGGAGGGGCTGGATGTCCAGTACATGTCATTAAATACCTGCAGTGGTATCTTGGTCCCGAGATGTATGCCGTTGTCTGAGTGTAAGTGGATCATTGTGTCAACGGCGGTGTCCAGGTCGAGCACTATATGCCCGGTATGGGTGAACAGGTGGTTGCCGTGTTGTTGAAGCTTAGAGAATACTTGGGGTGGTACTCAAACGGGGCGATCTTTGTTTTGCCATTGTTGTAGAAGGCTGATGGCAGCACTGATGGAGTTGATGGGCAGCCAGGATAAGGCATCGGCATTTGTAATTTGCCGGGCCGGTATACGATATTGAAGTTGAATTCTTCGAGAGTTTCTCTCCACCCGATTAGCTGGGTGTTGTGGGTCTGGGACTAGAGTAGCCATTGCAAGGACTGTTGGTCGGTTAAGATGGTGACGTAGGTGCTCAACAGAAAGGCTTGGAAGTGGTCCGAGGCCCAGATGATGCCCAGGCATTCTCTTTTGGTGGCGGCGTAGTTTTTCTCTGCCTGGTTGAGGGTATGACTGGCGCAGGCGCTGATGTGTTCTCATCCCTCTTGGACCTGGGCAAGGACGGCGCTGATCGCCATTTGGGATATGTCAGTGTACAGACGAAAGGGCAGGGTGTAGTCGGGGAATGCAACGATCGGAGTGATGATGAGCTTAGTCTTGACAGTGAAAAGCTGTAATGTGATTGTCCAGGTCAAAGGTTCACCCTTTTTCGTCATGTTGTGGAGGGTTTTCGCGATGTTGGCAAACTCTTTCACGAAGCACCGATAGTAGGATGTGAGCCCGATGAAGGTGCGGACTTCGTGGACATCTCGTGGTAGGGGGAGGTCTGTGATAGCATGCAGTTTGTTGGGGGTAAGGTGCTGTGCCTTCCTTGAAGATGACATGTCCTTGGAATGAGACGGACCGTTCAGCCAGGATGCATTTCGACGGCCTGAGCTTAAGCACTGTCTGCCGGATTCGGGTGAAGACTTGTTTGAGGCGCTGGAGGTGGTTGGCCCATGTCTGGCTGAAGATGATAACATCATCAAGGAATGCCAGGCAGATTTCCCAGGTCAGGTCACTGAGAACTGACTCCATCAGCTGGGAAAATGTAGCGGGGGCATTGCAGAATCCAAAGGGAAGGACGTTGAATTCATAATTCTTCCTGTTGCTGGTCGAAAAAGTTGTTTTCCCCCTGTCCTCTGGGTGTACAGGGACTTGCTAGTATCCTGACTGGAAATCCAAGGTGGAAAACCAGGATGCTCCGTACAGGGAGTCGTCTATCCTGGGTAGGGGGGTGGCATCCTTTGTGGTCACGTCATTCAGTCGTCGGTAATCGACACAGAAGCACATGGTGCCATCTTTCTTTTTAATTAAGACGACTGGAGAGAACCAAGGGCTGGTGGATGGGGATATAATGCCGCCGTCAAGCATTTCCTGGACCTGCCGGTCTTCCTCAGCCCATTACTTGGGTTTTTACCTTCGAGATGGTTGGCGAATAGGTGGCCCTGTGGTATGGATTTCATGTACCAGGTACGTGGTGCGGCCGATGTCCGCCAGTCCTGACGAGAAGAGGTCTTGGAAGTCCAGGAGGAGATGTCAGAGACTGTCAGCCTGGTGTGGTGAGAGGTGTTTTGGTAGGGGGGGAAAGGTGGCAGGGGAGGAGAGGGGGGTGTGCATGGTTCAGCTTCTTCCATTTCACCGACCACTAATCCTTCGGGAAGGGTGAGAGGGGTGGCGATGTTGGCGATGCGTACTGCCCTGAGGTGAGGAGATGGTTCCATGAAGGTAGGTTTGGAGAGAATAGGATGGAGGTTCTGATAGGCCTGTTCAGGAGCCAAGCCTCGTGCTGGGGGGGGGGGGGGGATAGGAGGGGAGGGGACGGTGGAGCAGGGAGAGTGGTTTGTGGAGGAGCGGGAAAGGGGGGGACAAGAGGGGGGGAAGGTAGAGGACGTGGGAGGAGGGCAGCAGGAGGGGGGAGGTGTGGGTGTGCACATGCAGTGTGGCTGGGAGAGGGGGTCTGGAGACTTCTGGAAGTGGAGGCGTCATATGTTACAGTCGATGTTGGTGTGTAACTTCTACAGGAGGTCTAGCCCTAAGTAGCCATCGTAAGAACGGCAGGTCGAATCGAAGATGATGAATTGATGCTGGGTTGATACTCTATGATAAGTATCAGCATGCAAGGCCCGGGTGTCCCCACGTTTAGGCAGAGAGCCATCCCGTGCAACTACCAGGTGAGCTGAAGTGGAGAGAAGCGGGCCGAAAGCCGAGGCGTGGCAGGAGTAGAAGCAACTGTAGAGGCAGGATCTGGCCCCTCCCATGTCAACCAGTAGCCTCACTTTCACCCCGTTCAGTCTCATCTTGTCGTAGACTTGGGGGCGATATTTTTGTGAGGTGGCCCCCACCACTGTGGGGAGGTGTGGGGGTGGTCCTAAAAATCCAGCTGTTGTGGGGTGCCTTCTTCTTTAAGCTCTACTTCCTCAGGATCAGCGTAGTCGGCAGATGGTGCATTGTCCTTGGCACACTCGTCTTCTATGGAGATCTTGTGGTGCCCTTGGGTAGTTGGTCTGCGCCGGGCAGCTTTCAGTTGTTCATGTATGTCGCAAATAGGGCACCGGTGACTACAGGCAGAGAATTCCCATGGGTTAATGGAGATGAGGTTGGTATTCTTCTTAGGGGCAGGGCTCCTCTTGGTGGGGAGTGCCCTGGGCATAGTGGGTGGTGTTGAAGGAACTGTGTGGGTGGGGGGGCATCCGTGGTTTGGGGTGTGGTGTCTTTTGAGTTGGGACTCTGCTTACTGTGCTGATGTGTTGTGGGGTGGTGCGAGCGGTGAGAAGGTGCCTGACCAGCTGGACATCCCTGTCAAGGTCTCCCGTTTGGTCATAGATTGTAAAATGTTCTCTTACAGCACTGGGGAGGATCCTTAACAGGATGTTGAAGATGTGTTGTTTCCGGGTGGCCACGTTGGCCTCCGGGTAAGCAGCAGTGATGAGTCGCCTGGCCTGGTTGAGCATGTCGTCCAGGTTGCTGTTGTAGGTGAGGTCATCGAGCTGGGATAAAACGACGACTTTTCCTAGTGATGGTATGACTGCTTGAGTCACAATTTGTGTGAACTGCGCCCATGTCAGCTCCGGGATGATCTTTGTGGCGATGCTTGAGGCTGCTTTTCCCAGGTGGGGTAGAGTTACTGCCATCTTCTCCCTGTTGAGCTCGAATCTGATGTCCAATAGTGGTTTAACTGTGCACATGTACGTGTCTATGTCGCACTGTTCAGGATCGAACTTTGGCAGTCGTACATGTGGTTTGGTCACCATTTTGTTAGATTTTCCCTTTCGTTCCTCATTGCTCTATGACCGGATCTAGAACCACCGCTAGCCACCAGTGTTATGCTACATACTCAAGGCTCAACCTCTTGCTCCCTGACTACAAGGAACTGATCTGGGGTTCTTTTCAAGACGGGGTCTGGAGCATGCAACCAGAGGAACAGGGCCCAAAAACACTGGCCAACCAGTCTTACACATATATTGTCATACAAACATACAGTACTGGGTACAATACAAATGGACAGATTATACATACTATAGTGGACACAAAAGCACAAAAGACAAGAGTTGTGACTACAGGTGACATGGTAGCTGTAGATGTTGCCCAGGTGTGGGAGGGGTCCCGTCAGGCTGCGCTCTCTGAAGGGGGTACGGGACCACTGTCAGAGGCTGGATCATCCGGTGTGGGCTGCGGGGCGGCCTAGAGGGAGACCTTTCGCTGGAAGGCCTTGGTGAGTGGGTTCGTCTTCGGGACTGGGGCCAAACAGGGTGAGTAGGCATGCTGCCTTGCACCTGTCATAGGTGGAGGACTTCTTGCTGGCTGGTCTGGGAAGGTCTCTGCTGGGCGTTCTGGGGGTGCCCCTTGATGGCTAGGGGCTGCAGCCTCACCTTTGTCAGGAGGCCAGTGTCTCTTCCTCTGGGAGTCCGGCAGTGATGGGTGACGCAGGGGCGCTGGCTGCAGTGAGCATATCCCCAGGCTCATTATGGGGCCACTCCAGACTCTCTCCAGCTGCGACTCCACTGGGAAGCTAGCTCCACCTCTTGGGGTGTGGGAAGAGCGAGAGGGGCGTCCCACTCGGCTTCTGGAGGAATGAGGCGAGCAAGGGGTGTTGCCCTCGGTGGGCGTTGCAGGGGTAGCAGATGAGGGAGTACAGTGGACGTTCTCTCCCTGGCAGGCACAGTGGGCGACGCCGCAGTTCCACTTGACCCTGAGACTGCAGGTGAGAGGAGGACAGTGGCCGTCCTCTCTCTGGTGAGGATGTTGAGCATCACCGCAGTCTGGCTCCCTGTGGGGATTGCAGATGAGGGAAGTACGAAGGATGTCCCCTCCCCGACGGGCAAGGTGGGCGCTACCACAGTTCTGCTTTGCCCTGGGAAGACAGGTGAGAGGAGTACAGTGGCTGCCCGGCGAGCATGGTGGGTGTCGCCATGGTCCTGCTCCCAGTGGGGGCTGCAGGTGAGGGAAGTACGGTGGACGTTCCCTCCCCCACAAGCACGGTGGACGTCGTTGCGGTCCTGCTTGGGACTGTAGGTGAGGGAAGTATGGTGGATGTTCTCTCCCCGATAAGCATGCACGGTTCCGCTTTGCCCTGGGAAGACAGGTGAGAGGAGTACAGTGGCCGTCCTCTCCCTGGTGAGCATCGTGGGCGTCGCCATGGTCCTGCTCCCTGTGGGGGCTGCAGGTGAAGGAAGTATAGTGGACGTTCCCTCCCCGGCGAGCAAGGTGGGCGTTGTTGCGGTCCTGCTTGGGACTGTAGGTGAGGGAAGTACGGTGGATGTTCTCTCCCCAACAAGCATGGTGGGCGTCGTCACGGCCCTACTTGGGACTGTGGTTACACGAGTCCCACCTCGATCCTGGTGAGTTCTGGTCTGGGTAGAGAGTAGTGCAGCGGGGCAGCGTACCTCCTGCGGGCTCCATTGAGGGGAAGAGGGGCACATGGTCCTGGGGACGTATGCCTGTCTTGCTCGGGTCCTTTCCGCGCCTCCCTGTGGTCTCCCCTTGGTGCTGGTATTTCAATATATATAGGGTATGTATATGTATACATGCATACATACATACATTTATGGATGATGCTTATGATGGTACCTTTTTAACGTATAATAGCAGGAGGAAAGAAAATGAAAACCCAACCAAGGCCTCCCCTATACTCGCCTAGCACAAGTATGAATAGCTTTGTTTTAGCTGGAAAATTCTGTACAAAAGCTGCTAGGTCCTTGAATATTTGTATTTTCTTTCCCAGCACTTCATTTATACAACTTTATTAATACACTTATCTATATATGGAGTAAAAATATTTATATGCAGGACATACTATAACCTACAGCCTTAAAGTAGCGTGCGTTGAAGAGTTTTTATTTACACTTGTTGAATTATAACGACAGTTCGGTGAAGTGTAGCTTTAAGTCAAATTCCTATTTGCTTATTTGAAAGGTAAATTTGTATATGTTTAGGGAGTTATGCCGTGTGTTTTATGCCGCGACCTCTCGCTCCGTAAGACACAGACACATGCCTTGGATTCTTTATTTCAAGACCGGGCTAGAACATATACCAAAGGAACTGGGCAAAAACACAGGCAAACCAGTATTACACATATATTAACCAGATCGACTGACACAACGCAATATAGAATATTACATGTGGCACTTGCAGAATCCCTTATGGCACACTGGGAATTGTAAGTCTGGTGCTCACTGGGAGTCCCGACTGGGGCTGCGCACACTGTTCAATAGTAGCCCGGCAGTTCTAGGCCTTAGGTATAGTTCACCTGTATCACTGGGGGAGCAATGAACCTTCACATTAACAGGAGTTCACTGGGAGTCACAGGAGAAGCCGGGAGTCACTAGTTTCACTATATGGGGCACTAGGACGGTTGTTACAGCACAGAGGGAACGGACAGTAGTTATCTTATGGGAGAGAGAGTTACATGGGGAATGTTCCACAAGGGGGCTCACAACAAGGGGGTGTTAGCACTCACTGTTGTGGTGGGGACTTTATAATGGGTAATAGTGTCACTCACAGTTTTGGGGTTGTGTCCTGAAGGTTCAGGTGGCGGCCCGGTGTAGGTGGGAGGCCGTCCGGGTAGTGTGTGGCTGCCTCACGATGTGGGCAGCGAAGTGGTGTAGTCGGAGGGTCACCAGGAGGTGGCCTAGGGAGTGGCAAGGCCCTCGGGACTGGGGCCGAACAGGGCCAAGAGGCAGGCAGCCCTACACCGGCCTCGGGATGTTGTCGGAGTGCAGTGGGTGGCCTCGGGTTGGGTGGAGCCCGGGGTCGGTGACGTGCCCCTCGGTGGCTGGGGGCTGCGGTCTCGCCGGGGAGAGGAGGTTGTCAGAAGTCGTCTGCGGCCACGGCATCCCTGCGAGTCTGTCAGCATCTAATATGAAAGAACTGGTTTAACTACCAGTCGTGATTAATATAAAAAGTTTCTGCAAACTGGGAGTAGCAAACTAAAGTAAGCAAAATATGGAGAAATGAAACATGATTCTTACATTTAATGAAGCCCAAAGAAAAGAACTGCAAATTTATTAATTACAGACAAAATGAATTCTTACAAGATAACTTAAACGAGTAATCACTCACTCATGCAATCAAACAACTAGCTAATACTCTTAAGCCTAGAAAACAGAAAGAAATACTGGTCAGTGGAGAAAATGGGGTTGTGGCTGCGAATTGCTTTGCTACTCAGGCCACTGTGCTGCGTACTGCTGACATCCACTGTTGCCAATCACCAATTCGGTGGGGAGATGAGGGGGTCATAGAACTGCTAGAGACTGGGTGATAAGCCACAAGATGGGGTCTTCAGTCTGCTCAGCAGTGTTCTTGAGATCCTCCTCCCGTGGCAGCACTCCACCAACTGACTAATGTTCTCATGTCCAGGGGTGGGCATCACAAACAAAAAAGGACCTTGCGTGAGCGCAATCCGCAGTTCACTACTATGAGCAAGCGCAAGTGCACAATCTGACTAATATTTATCTCGCGCAATGTTGCAAAGTGCAAGCACAAACCATTTGCATATATTTGTGGGAATTACTGTAAAATATTGAGATATTTAAATAAATTAGAATACTTACTTTCTGACAAGCGTGCCCACGGAAGAGGCCCCACCAAGGACGAGACTCCCACCCTACGAGGAGGCCACGGGGAGGTACACAGACACTCCGATCCACACCGGCCCACGTCTTCCATTACCATATGCCCTCTTCCACTCAGCCAGAACAACAGGAAGTGAACCGCCCAGGTAGGTTACTCTCCTGCCAGTCTCGATAGCGTGTTCGGAAGTTCTTGTAGAGAAGTCGATTGTGGATTATTTAATGCAACCAGAATAAAGTCGTGAGGCGTATTATCAGCAAGGTGAGTTACAGCACTCTTGGGTTACCGAGTTTTATTGCACAGTTATCTTGATAGTGATTTACAAACGAGCTTAGCATGACGGCCTGTCTCCCCTTTCTCCTTACTCTGCCCTAACTGTGCTCTCGGGCATTATCTATCCCCTTTCTGATGTGAAGGGCTTCTCCCTGCCATTATATACAGGTGGGAGAGGATGTTTGGTAAGATAGTAGTGTCTGATTATGTAATGCCGTGTACTCTGGGCATTATAGGGAAATTAAATTACCTAATCACACTGCGGTTGCCGCCAGTGTAGGGGCGAGAAATTTACATTGCCCATAGGATATCAAGAATAAGGCCTCATTAATAATTAAAATTATTTGGTATCGCTGCCACCACCCAACAGTTGCCGGGAAAAAAAAAAAATGTTATTTATGGTTTAGTCCCATTCGATGAAAGAGGGACAAGGCCTATGTCAATAACATGGTAACGTGATCATTTTA
>JAGKTI010040420.1:0-10408 GCA_018397915.1 Birgus latro
ATGTGAGGTCGCGGAAGTAGCCAGGGGGGAAAAGACATGTGCGGTAAGAAAAAACATTACTAATAGCAAGAGAGGAATGCGAGAGGAGAGTACGAGCTCGAATTGCAAAAGATGGCCTGGTTCTAGAGGTGGAAAACATGTCTATGTCAGGAGTGGGAGGAAGCAGAGAAGGAGTATGAGGAAAACAGTGCAACTTAGCATAAGTACGAAGAGAAAGTAGAGCACGACGGCGGAAAAGTGATGGAACTCCTGATTCAGCATTCAGCATACAGACTCTCAACTGGGGAGGATTTAAAAGCGCCAAGTGCCAGACGGAGACCGTGATGATGCACAGAATCAAGTTGTTGGAGGACGGTGTCTGAAGCGGAAGAATGAACTTGGCAAGCATAATCAAGTTTGGAGAGAACGAGAACAATATGGAGCCGAAGGAGAGTAGCCCGATCAGCACCCCACGACACATGAGACAAAGTTTGTAAGAGACGGAGGCGTTGCAAGGCTGAGATTTTCAAGGAGGCAATATGATCCTTCCAAGTGAGACGGGAATCGAAAAGAAGGCCAAGAAAGGAAGCAGAGGTTTTGTATAGGAGAGGAGAGCCATAGAGAAAAAGAGGTGGTTGGGAAATGAGAGCGAGTAAAAGTAATAGCATGAGACTTAAGAGGAGAGAACCGAAAGCCATGAGAAGTAGCCCATTCTGAGGCAGCAGAAACCGCACGTTGAATAAGAGCACCAAGGGCAGAGATGTCAGAATTTGAGGCATATATTGCAAAATCATCTACATATAAAGAAGAGCGGACACCAACTGGGAGGCAGGATATAATCCCATTAATTGCCAATAAAAAGAGAGTAGTGCTAAGAACACTGCCTTGGGGGACACCTTCATATTGTAGGAAGGGATCTGAATAAGTATGCTGAACACAGACTCTAAAGAAACGGGATGATAGAAAATTCTTTAAGAAAACCCCAAGGTTACCATCAATCCCACAAGATCGAACTGTGCGTAAAATATGATAGCGCCAAGCTGTCGTAAGCCTTCTCAAGGTCAAAGAACACTGCGATTACAGATTGCCGAGTGACAAAAGCTGAGTGGATATATGTCTCCAGATTTAGGAGGGGAGTTAAGGTACCGCGAGCTTTACGAAAGCCAAACTGTGAAGGGGACAAAAGCTGTTTGGATTCTAGGAGCCACATAAGACGATGATTTATCATACGCTCGAACAATTTGCAAAGACAACTAGTAAGAGCAATGGGGCGATAATCTTGAGGGGCATGGCCTTGCTTTCCTGGCTTAAGAAATGGGAGAATGACAGCATTACGAAAAGAGGGAGGAAAGACACCCTCTGTCCAGATACGATTATATATAATTAATAATAGGGCCAGGGCCTGGGGGGAAAGGTGACGGAGCATATTATAGTGTATGCCATCAGGACCCTCGCAAGTGTTCTTACAAAGACGAAGGGCTGAGGACAATTCATGGAGAGTAAAAGGCGCATTATACGACTGACTAGACGACAGCTGGAAGACAACTGGCGTACATTCAGTAGCAGTTTTAAGGGCATGGAATTCAGGTGAGAGATGAGAACCGTTACTAACATTACTAAAATGAAGACCTAAGCCATTAGCAACTAAACGAGCATCTGCGACTGATTCCCCATCCAAATGGAGGACAGGGGAAGGCATGGGAAGATGTTTACCGGCTATTTTGCGTATACGTTTCCAAACGGAAGCAATGGGTGTATTTGTAGTAATGGTGGAAACGTATAATCTCCAGCTATGGCGTTTAGTCCTTTTAACTGTCCTACGAAGAGAAGCGCGGGCCTTTTTAAACATTAGAAGTGCACTCTGTTCATACTGGGTGTTGCGTTTACGTAGGTAGCTCTTCCAACGTGCACGTTTAACACGGAGAGCCACAGTACAATCCGAATTCCACCAAGGTACACACTTAGAAGCAAAAGGACGGGACGACCTAGGAATCGCAGTCAAAGCTGCACTTAGAACTAACACATTAAAATAGGTGAGCATGTCTAAAACAGTAGAGAAGGAAGAAGGAGGTACAGAAGGAATAGTTAGTGAAGTAAATGACGGCCAGTCAGCTTTCGGAAAACACCATCGAGGGGGTCTAATTACGGGACAATATGTAGTTAGAGTAAGTTTGATAGGAAAGTGATCACTATATAAAATATCAGAAAGAACAGCCCAGTGGAAATCTAAAGAAAGGGAAGGGGAGCACAGGGAGAGATCTAGACAGGAGAAGGTATGAGTTGTGGCGTCAAAATGTGTTGAAGCTCCTGTATTCAATAAGGATAAATCTGCGTTAAAAATAAAAGACTCAAGGCGACGGCCACGCGAATTAGTAACGTCATCGCCCCATAAAACATGGCGACAGTTAAAATCCCCCAGCAATAAAACTGGGGTGGGTAGTTGGGGTAATAAAAGAGATAAGGCAGAGAGGTCAATAGGCTGGGAGGGAGAGAAATAAACCGAAACCACCGTAATCCAACGTCCAAGAAACACACGAATAAAATGACATGGGACGGTGGTGTTAATGGACAGACGTTCAAGAGGAACTGTATGGTGGACTAAGATAGCTGTAACAGAAAGAGAAGCAGGAGAGAACAAGAAACAATAGTCAGGTATAGGTACCGGAGGGGAAGACAGACGGGGTTCTTGTAAGCACACTAAAGAAGGACAGTGAACTGAAAGATGATAGCGGAGGTCATTGTGATGGGCTGTAAAACTTCGTATGTTCCATTGTAAAATAGACATGTTAAAAAACCAAAGAAAGTAAAACCCAACAGGAAAGCAGAGTTTAGGTAAAAGGAAATTAATACTAATGATAAAATATAGTACACAGGAAGTAAAATATAGTACACAGGAAGTAAAATATAATAAACAGGAAGTAAAATATAATCCATAGGAAGTAAAATATATGACATAGGAAGTAAAATACAATACAGAATAATAACATATATTACCGAGTCGTTACGATAGTAGGGTTAAGAATAGAAGGTGAAATTGGTGGATGGGCAGAATGGTCTCTATAGCCTGGAGGCATGGGGAGAGACAAAGGGGAAGGAGTACTGTGAGAAGTGGAAGAGGAGTNTAAAATATAGTACACAGGAAGTAAAATATAATAAACAGGAAGTAAAATATAATCCATAGGAAGTAAAATATATGACATAGGAGGTAAAATATATGACATAGGAAGTAAAATATATGACATAGGAAGTAAAATACAATACAGAATAATAACATATATTACCGAGTCATTACGATAGTAGGGTTAAGAATAGAAGGTGAAATTGGTGGATGGGCAGAATGGTCTCTATAGCCTGGAGGCATGGGGAGAGACAAAGGGGGAGGAGTACTGTGAGAAGTGGAAGAGGAGTTGGGCAAAGAGGAGGAGGGGATAGAAGGTGAAGGAGAGGGAGAGGAAGGAGGGAGGAGTGGGAGGGAGGTCAGGAGGTACAGGATGAATTTCAACAGAGAGAATGGAAGGAGAGGATACAGCATTGGCTACTGAATTTGGCGTGGAAGTTAAAATATAATCCATAATCTTGGGAATAGTTTCACTGTCGTCATCGCCTGAGGGTTTGGTGTGGGCGGTCCGGGGATGTGACTGGAGAGATTGCTGTGATACAGGTTTTGACGAGGCAGTGTGTGTCGATCGGGAGGGGCGGGAATTTGTTGCCCGGACTTTACGAGCTGGAGAAGAAGGAGGATCGGCAGGAGAGGCCTTAGAGTCTGATGCGGTGGACAAACTGCGTTTACTATTAGAGGAGGGTGGGGGTCGAGTGTTGCGTTGGGCCAGGGGCGCCAAACGGCGGGTCTGAGTAACAGAAGTGGAGGAGTGAGAGGAGGGACGAAGTTGTGAACAGGGGGAAGGACAAGGAGAAGGAACAGGTAAAGAAGGAGCTGGAGAGGAGGTAGGGGTAGAGGAATCTAAAACAGAGAAAGAATCAGAGATAGGAACAAGAGGGGTCTGTACGGGAAGGTCTGAGGTAGAGGGGAGGTGCAGCTGAGAGGAGGAAGAGGTAGAAACAAGAGTACTGGGAGGAAGAGAAGGAGAGACTGAAGTCACAGGTGTAGAGACAGAGTGAGAGGTGGGAAGACGAGAGGAGAGAGGAGAGGAAGAGGGCAGTAGATACAGACAGGTGCAGAAGGGGAAGTAGTAGTAGTACTGAGACTGGAAGTTACTATGGCAGAAGGACGGGCTACACGTGCGTAGGTAACGTTAGGATGGTGACCGAGGTTGCGAGCTCTGCGACGAGCCTCACTAAGGGAGAGGCCAGTTTTCCAACGAATAGTAAATACTTCCGATTCAAACAGGTAGACGGGACATTGTCGGTGGGTGGCAGAATGGCTACCACGACAGTTAAGGCAGCACCGGATGGTGGTAACACAGTCTGAAGAGGCATGGCTGGCCAGTGCACAGTTGGCACAGACTGCAGATGAGCGGCAGCATTTGGCGGGGTGGCCAAAGCGCCAACCAGATGTGCACTGGCGAAGAGGCGGAATATACTGGCGTACTTGGAGGACAGTGCCCCCAATAATAACTGTGGAGGGTAAGTCACGAGAAGCAAAGACTATTTTAACAATATTGGCTGGTTCTTGTCGGCGTCCGCGAGGAGGAATTGTGTAACAATGTACTGAGCGGATTGGGTGATGCTGTTCTGAGAGGATTAGCTCTATGTCTGTGGAGCATTCTGCGAAAGGCCTCTGGCCGAAGGACATTGATGATGGTAAACGGACAGTGCCAGTGGACGAATTAAGTTGAATATCTGGGGACACAGAGATGGGTTGACCTGAGCTGTTGACTAGTGATGCCACCTTCTCGGCTTGGGCGGCATTGTGAACGACAAGGAGGCGGGAACCATTCGGACGAGCCGAGAAGGTGACATCCCTGCCTACCTGTCGAAGTAGAGAGAGGTGGAGCGAGAGGTCATCAGATGCATCAAGGATATTTAAAAATTTAGACCATGTCTGTGTATCGAACAGAGAGGAAGTGAGGGAAGGGGCTGGCACATACGAAGAAGGACGAGGTCTGGAGAGAGAGGTAGAGGACATAGAAGTAACAGAGACAGAAAGTGAAGGAGGAAGGTAGGGATGAAGTGTGATAATAGTAGAGGGGCTAATTGAGGTAGACAGAACAGAAGCTGGAGGAGTGGAAGACACAGTAGGTACGGCGGATGGCGTGTTCATTGTCAATGAACTTTAAGGAGGAGGGGAAGAAGTCGGGGCCACGGTCAAAAGCGAGTCCTGGGTCGTCACCGTAATCGAGCCAGTAGTAGTAGTAGTAATATTCATAAAAATGTAATTGGTAGTTTTCACCACCCCACCCCCCACCCCCCACGGAGCCCAACTAGGGGAGGCTGATGTTGGGTCAAACTCACCCAACAGCCTCAGGGATAGCGGAAGAGGTATACGCGGACACTGTTTGGTATGAAGTGGCAGCCGCGGACCAATACGGTGCCCACCAAACAGTGCCCGCTTGACCCTAGCCGAGGTTGACTGAGTCAACACAAGGCCAGCCGATTTGCCCAGCGGGGCCACACTGGACCGCCCGTCTTACCCCAACCCCGCTACCAAAGGAGCGTATTGTCCACCACAGGGAACTACACCCTGCCCCATGGTGAACTCAACTCCCAGATAGAGGGGCGCAGGGAATACACGGGACGCCACGCACGGCAAACACGTGGGGAGGAGACAGTCTCACCCAAGATGACAAAAGGGGCGTAGACTGGAACATCACCAGTAGACCTCCACTACCTGGCGATGACAGGGGAAAAAAAGAAGCAATAGAATAAGAAAAAGAGCCTCGCAAATTAGTTGAGGCAGCGACAGGGACCCAAGGAGGGGGGGGGGAGGGCAGAGTAGAAACCCCACCATAGGTCCCCACTCATGAAGACCCAATTGTTGTCTCCGAAGCCCCCCCACGACAACAACGAGCGAGGAAACGGGGGGGTTTCAACTGTATAAGAGTCAAGAGTTTCGGAAACGAAAGATCATTGAAGGCATGTGTATCCAGAAATACGAGAATTTCAACCTTAGTGAAGGCATGTACAAGCTGGATCCTATGATGAGGTCCCTGGTGGAAATGACCCTTCCCGCACCGACACAGGTGAGGTCAGACAGGAATTACACCTGACCTGTCTGGTGGTGTACCTCCCTTACACCCTTGGGGAAATTCCCACTTACAGTCCACCCCACTCCACCTCACCTGTACCCCTCCCAGCCACACACACACAGGCATAAGAGCCCGTGTATTGTTAATGTCATTCCCTCTGTCTTGACCACTGAAGATGGTGGCAGTGTCCACCGAAACTGGTAAATATATTCTACGTCTACAAGTGAGGGTTTATTTACCGTCTTCCATTATCACGCAGGGAACAGTTTGACGATTTGAATTTCTTGAAAAAAAAAAAAAATGCAGACTTTTCTGATCTACAAGATGACCCGCCGACATGTCACAAAAGTACCCCCACTAATACCAGTACACCAGTCCTGTATGAGGCAGCCCTAGCATGGATTTAGTATGCATGGTGGGTGTTAGCGCCAAAGTGGTGACATGTGGAGATGTAGGAGGACTACTGGGCCCCAAGGAGGACTACTGCGACTTGGGAATAGGCCCTGAAGCCTTTGCCCAGAGTCGGACACGTAAAAAAAAAAAAAATCCAGCCGTAAAGGCCATCGTGGATCGCCACCGCCGCGTGTGGGCAGCACCTACAACTCCAGCCTGTCATCACGCAAGGGTGATTGACAGAAGAGGCTCCACTCTCTCTCTCTCTCTCTCTCTCTCTCTCTCTCTCTCTCTCTCTCTCTCTCTTTNAAAAAAAAAAAAAAAATCCAGCCGTAAAGGCCATCGTGGATCGCCACCGCCGCGTGTGGGCAGCACCTACAACTCCAGCCTGTCATCACGCAAGGGTGATTGACAGAAGAGGCTCCACTCTCTCTCTCTCTCTCTCTCTCTCTCTCCTTAAATAAATTAGTTAATTAATAAATAATAAAATATACACATAAATTATAACGAGGGGAATGTTTGGCGAAAGTTTTCTCAACCTATCAATCATTCAGTCTACCTGTTTACCTACCCCAATCAATCTATCTACCTATCTACCTCTCTCACTCTATCTGCATACACTACAGGGGTGTGTGTTCCTGCCTTTATTCCAGCGAGGGGCAAGTCCTATACGGCTAAATAATTGTAAATTCGGTGTCAGTTTCTCAAAAGCTGGTATCAGTATATCGGTTTGTTGTTTTGAAAGCTGAGTTTTGCTGCTAATCCAGGACGCAATACACATACGGGATGTTTTGTGTGTGTGTGTGTGTGTGTGTGTGTGACAACCTGATATTGCCCACAAAATCTGTAGAAGTGGCAGTCATTAGAAGCGGGGCTATACTGCTTTTATGCTAACTTGGCCTAAATACCATCTTTCCATCCTTAAATCTGAACTGTAGCAATAGATTAACACTTGAATATGGTGCTAGTCATGAAGAAGTGCTGTGGAAAGGATGTTGAGCCACAGCATTGTCTCATTCTGCCACTGAGCTGCGTGAAATGAGCAGCAAAAGCACGAAAATCTGGGCCAAGTTAGCGTAAAAACAGTATAGTGGATTGTCAGGCCAGTGTCGCTCGTGATCCCCGCGCGAGGGCAGCACTGACAAGAGCGCTCCAGACGCAGAAGGGGGGGACGGGGAAAATACTGTGTTGTTGGTAGACCGCAAGGCGCCGTGAGCTAAGGAGGCACGCTCCCACACTCCTCTACTATCATGAGGCAACTGAAGGGATGCGGGCGGGGGGACGGGGAAAATACCGGGTTGTAAGTAGATTGCAAGGCGCCGTGGACCAAGAGGGCATACGCCTGCACTCTCCCGTTTCCATGAGGTAACTGAAGGTCCGCTGGCGGGGGTACGGGGAAAATACCGAGTTGTAAGTAGACTGCAGGGCGCCGTGGACCAAGGGGGCACACTCCCCTATAATGTGAGGAATGTTAGGCGCAAGTTTTCTCTACCTCTCTCTCAATCAGTCTACCTATCTATCTATCTCCCAGTTGGTCTACTTATATGCCTATCTCTCAATCATTCTAACCTATCTATCTCTCAATCTATCTACCTATCTCTCACTCAGTCTATCTGCATACACTATAGGGGTCTGTGTTCCTGCCTTTATTTCTGAACGATGGTAAATTCGGTCAGTTTTTCAAAAGTTCGTAAACAAGATTAAAGTTATGGTGTTGAGAGGAATGACGTCACATAATGCACAGTGAGGTTGGAGGATGGTGAGGATATGGAGAATGTGAGTGTATTCAAGTACTTGGGTAGTGTGATGAGCGAGGATGGAAGTTTGGGGGATGAAATACTTGAAAGGGTACAGCAGGGAAGGAAGGTTGTTGGTTCACTGAAAGCGGTGATGAGAAATAGGGAGGTGTGTATGGAAGTCAAGAAGTCACTGCATGATAGTATCGTGATCCCTACCCTGACGTATGGAAGCAAGGCATGGACCTTGCAATAGGGTAACAAGTCAAGAGTGAGAACAGTGGAAATGAGTTACTTGAGAGGAGCATGTGGAGTGACATGGAGGGACAGCTTGACGAATGAAGAAGTGAAGGAACATTGTGGGGTGGATGTGGATGTGGTTGAGATTAGAAGAAATACACTGAGGTGGTTTGGACATGTGGAGAGAATGGAGAATGAAAGACTGACTTAGAGGGTGTATGCAGGTGGGGTGGAGGGAGGGAGAGGGAGGGGAAGGCCGGGAATGAGGTGGAGGGATGGAGTTGAGAGGTGTATGAGGAAGGGGACAGTGAGCTGGGGGGAGGGTAGGCAAATGGTGGGTGACAGAGTGACCCTTTACGGGATTAGGTGAAGGTATATCTAATTCTATTTCTTGGACTTGCAGATTTTTCTTTATTACAATTCCTCCTCCTCTTTTTAAGCTCCTATCTCTTCTCCATATATTGTATTCCTCTGGGTTTAGGATGTCATTTGATATCCTGGATGGTAATTTTGTTTCAGTTAGGCAAACAATATGTGGTTCCTTTAATATAATCATTCATCTCTAGTAATTTAGATACCATTCCATCTACATCTGAGTACAAACTAATCGTCTTGTTAACATACTGGTCATGCCTTGGCTCTACTACCTTCCTCCTTTTTGTTCCCTTCTGTTTATGTACCACTTTCGTTCCTGCACTCTATCTATCTATCTATTGCCAGACGCCTTGATCCCGAACGGGGTGGCCACAAACAAATCGCCTCCATGTCACTTTGTCCCCTGCCATTTCACTACCACGCTCCCAACTCACACCTCCCTCTCTCATCTACCTCTCCACTCCATCCCTCCATCACATCCTCGGCCTCCCCCTCCCTCTCGCCCCCTCCACCTTACTCACATACACTCTCCTCGTCAGTCTTTCACTCTCCATCCTCTCCACATGCCCAAACCACCTTAATGTGTTTCTCCTAATGCTTCCCATCACGTCTTCAACCACACACACCACAACGCTCCTTCACTTCCTCATTTGTTAGTCAGTCTCTCCATGTGACTCCACATGCTCCTCTCAAATAACTCATTTCCACTGCTCTCACTCTTGACTTCTGTCCTTCCAACAGGGTCCAAGCTTCACCTCCATATGTCAGAGTTGGTATCACAGTACTGTCATGTAACAACTTTTTCAGGGGTTTCAGGGGTTTTGGCCGCAATGGTTGATAGGAAAAAAAAAATCTCATATGCCGTCTGCCAACATTCAGAAACTCAAATTCGGAACTTAACCTAAAATTGCCATCTTTCAATCTTGAATGCCGAGCTGGGGCAATAGATATTCACTGGAATATGATGCTAGTCACAAAGAAGTGCTAAGGACAGGATGTACAGCCACAGTATAATCTTTCCCTGCAACTGAACTTCATGAAATGATGTGCCAAATGACGAAAATCATGGCCAAGTTAAGGTGAAAGGACTATAGATGCTTGGCAATATAATAAATACAAATGTGTTAATGTTAACCGCTGCGCTCAGGGTGTGTGTGTATGTGTGTGTGTGTGTGTGTGTGTGTAAGTATAATTCCTACTCCCAGAAGAATCCTGGAAGATTACATGCGTTTCAGTTGACTATGAGATGGTAGGTGTCCTCTTTATATTCCCACATGTACACATACAAGACTTCAGCATGTAAGTACGAGTATGATTATGCAGACACACACACACACACAGAATATAAATTTTTCCTTACAGTACACATCTCACACACTCCTAAACACACACACACACACACACACACACACACAAACTTATGCTAGTACACCGAACAGGCGAAATTTTGAGTGTGACAACCGTAGACTTTCAGACACCAAAATTTCTTAGCGAATGTATGGCCGATCAAAAGTTAGGTTAGGTCACTTTGGGCAGGGT
>JAGKTI010040421.1:0-10408 GCA_018397915.1 Birgus latro
CCAGCAGAGTGGAAAAAGTCTGTGATTGTACCTCTGTACAAAAATAAAGGTGAGTGAAGTGAGTGCAAGAATTATCGTGGCATAAGTTTATTGAGTGTGGTAGGGAAGGTATATGGAAGAATTATTATAGAGAAAATAAGAGAGATATCAGAAGTCGTAGTGAGTGGAACAGGGTGGATTTAGGAATGGCAGAGGATGTGTGAATGAAATATTTGCAGTGTGACAGATAGCAGAGAGGCTTGTGAGAAGGACCATAAGGTGTTTATGGCATTCATGGATCTGGAAAAAGCATACGACAAAGTGGACAGAGAAGGATTGTGGAAAGTTTGCGCATGTACGTTGTAGATGGTAAGCTGCTAGGTGCCGTCAAGAGTTTTTATGATGGTAATGAAGCATGTGTAAGGGTTAATGGGCATCTAAGTGAATGGTTCACGATTGGTGTGGGCATGCAACAAGGTTGTGTGATGTCCCCATGGTTGTTCAATATATATATATATATATATATGGATGGGGTGATGAGAGAAGTAAAAACATGAGTAATGGAGAGAGGGATGACATTGGTAATGAATGGTGATGGATGGAATATCTCAAATTTGTTGTATGCTGATGATGCAGTACTGCTTGCAAATACTGGACAAGAACTTGGTAGGCTAGTGCAGAGTTTTGCATGTCTGTGAGCGTTGTGCCTTGAGAGTAAATATAGAAAAGAGTAAAGTGATGGTTATTGAGAGAGAAGGTGACCGAGTGCAGTGTTGCAGTGACTGGAGAGAGGCTGGAATTGGTGAGAGAGTTCAAATACTAGGATGCAGTGATAGAAAAGAAAGGAAAATGTGCAAAAGAAGTTGAAAGTAGAGTGACACAAGGAAAAAAAAGTTGCTGGTGCAGTGAAGGCCTTGATAAGAAGCAGAGGCTTGAGTGCTGCAGCTGCACGAGGCTTACATGAAGGAGTGTTAGTGCCAACGTTAACATATGGATGTGAGACTATGGTGTGGCATGAAAATGAAAAGTAAAGAGTAAGAGCAGTGGTGATGGGACTTCTGAGGAATGTACGTGGAGTACAGAGGGTGGATAGGATATGAAATAATGTGGTTCGTGAAAGATGTGGAGTGAGGAAGTCAGTGGACAACAGAATCGAAGAGAGTGTACTGAGATGTTATAGTCATGTGGAGAGAATGGATAACAATAGAGTGGTGAAAAAGTTATATCTGAGCGAGTTTGAAGGAGGGAGGAGGCGAGGTAGGCCAAGGAGAATGTGGAGAGATATGGTGGATGAGTGTGAGAGGAAGAGAGGTTTGGAAGTCGGTGAGGCTAGAGAATTGACAGGAGATCGACCTGGTTGGATGAATCTTGTGTAGGAGAAGTGCATGATCAGGGATTTGGCACCCCTTTTTTACGTGGCAGCATCCGGATTGAGTCTATCGGATACGTTTATGTGAAGCTAAAAGACACGGTGAATGTTTTTTGCGTGTCTGATAGGGCCAGGATTTCGGAGGCTTGAATGATGAGTGAATGGAAACGTCGCCCATTGGATTAGGCAAATTTGGGCTGTCTGGACATTGCTACTCCTCACCCTGCTCTAGCGTGGGAAAGGAGGTCTGGATGATGATGATGATGATGATATCTTTATATTTATGAATAGTTTTGGCACACACTGTTTCATCCATTAGTGCATTCCACTGATTAATTGCTCTGTTCGGGAAACTGAATTACCTTACATCATTATCACCTCTCTTTTTGTACAGTTTTTTGCAGTCTTCTTGAGAGAGAGTGCCCTTCCCCACCCTTGCTTTTGTATAGGGGTACAGTCACAGCCTTTTTTCACTCTGCTGACACAGTTTCACTCATCTATGCCTTCTTACATATCCAACAAGCACTTCATTCCACTCTCTCCACTGCACTTATATCTCTGCATACACCTCATCAACCCCAGCTGCTTTCCCATTTTTCAGCCACTTCACAGCGCTCTTCACTTGTGAGAGGGTCAAGTTTCCTGGCACTGCATTCCTTCTCTGCACACCCCCAAAACCAGTCATGTTTACAGTGGCTTTGCTGTCTCTATTCCCATTCATCAGGCTTTCAAAATATTCTTTCCATCTTGTGCTTACTTCATTCCCATGGGTTAATAATCTACCACCTACATCCTTCACACTTTTCTAGCAATAGTGGCCAGTCACCCCAATGCAGTCACAGTGTCTAGCAATATTATTGGTCAGCCCTAAGCACTAAATCGGCCTTCTGTTTCTTAAAGTCGTATATAGTGGGAGAGCTCTCACCAAAACATCCATTGTCTTCTTCTTAGGAACACCCGCCTCGAAATTTTTCAATGATTCAGTCTTCTTGGTGATAGTCAGCACCTTATGAGTGCATTTTTTCACACCAGTAGGCTTTCCCCTAGCAGAGGGCATAGCGCAACACAGGAACAAGAGGATGACCATAAAATAGCACGACATAGTTTCCAAGCTTTTGAAAGATCCCACTCACAAAGCCAGACACACAAGTACACTCACAAGTCATGATGGCCGATGGTGCATGCAGTGTTGGCAAGCAGAAATCTTCAAAAGCACTAAGCTCAACTTTAAAACACTAAGCTATAGGTGAACTGTTCAAACTTTCGCGCTAAATCACACTTCAAAATGCGTTAGATATAGAAGAAAAACTAATATTTTATTGGTGCTAATTACAGTATTATGAAAAGCACAAAATTATTATGAAAAGTGCTAGATCTAGCGCCAACAGCGCCAGATTAGCTGATCGGCTCAGCATATGTGCTGAAAGAGCAAAGAACTTTCATAATGGGACTGTTTATGAAAACTGCCAAAAGACCGGAAATACCATGAGACCAGATGCTGAAGGAGAGGACTGTAAATATGAAAGTGTGAGAGTGTGTGATTGAGAGAGAGAGAGAGAGAGTCAGTGAGTGATTGAGAGTGAGATAGTGAGTCAGTGAGACTGAGTGAGAGAGTGAGTCAGTGAGTGAGACTGGGTGGGGGGGATAGTAGCAGTAGTTGTTGCCCAGGCAGTCTGGCTGAACAGCCCCAAGTCCCTAAGGAAGGCCATGGCCGAGACTGGGCTTTCCCACAGAGCTCTCAAGGAGTGTAAGTTGTGTTGTTGGTGTAGGTGATTGTGTGCAATGCAGTCTTCCATGATGTGCTTAATAGTATGGGGTACTGTGTTACATCCTGGACAGGCGTCAGTGACGGAGTCATCCAGCCTCTTCTGATAACTTAAGAGGGCTGGATGATGCCCACATCTCAGCCAGGCCAGGTGGACCCTGTCCTCACAAGGGAGATAGGATTCAGAAGAATGGATATCAGGAGGTCATGCATGCAGCTGTGTGTTGTCTTTAAGTGACTGAATGGAACGGCGAGTGATTTGAGTATGAATATGCTTCTGCAAGCTGGTCTGAGGTGGGCAGAGGGGAAGAGATGACAGTATTTGTGTATGATATCATGTGCTGGGTGTTGTTTTGATGTTCCTTGGTGTGTGTGGATGTGCTGCCATGTAGTGTAATGGATGTTGTGGGTTTGTGGAGGCTGCAGCGAGAATTTGGGTGCCTCTCATGTCTAGATGATCTTTGACTTTGAGGACCTTGGTTTCTTGGTGTAGGTGGTCTGTAGGTGTAGTAGCTGTGCAGCCTCTGATTATTTTTAGGGCTTTGTTTTGTATGGTCTGAAGAGTGTTATAGTGTGTTTTAGTGAGGTTAGGAGCCCAAGCAGGGCTTGCATAATTCATCACTGAATGTATATATTGTTTGTATACTATGGTGGTGGTTTCTTTGTTGTGTCCAAATGTTGTATGGGCAAGTGACTTCAAGGCATTGAGTCTAGGTGTTAATTTATTTATGATGTTTGTGATGTGTTGTAGTGGTAGGTGGTGGCAACCATCATCCACTCACTTGATGTAGTGCTGCCTACTTCTTCCTTACCCTTTATTATTTTTCTGTGCCTGCCCTCCTCTCTTCCTGTTTCTCCCATCTTTCCTGTCACTTCTTATTGCTTCTTTCCTTTACAGGTGGCTTTACATTGAGTGACAAGCCAAATGGTTTCCTGTAAGCCAAGAAACCATTTACAACGCTGGGTGGTAACCATATAACCAAACCATACGTGCTCCCTACGTATCAACAAGTGGGTTGGTGGAGGGTTAATGCCCCTCCCCATAAAACAAATAACTCAAAGTCAAATGGCCACCCCTTACGGGATTATGGCGTCAGGCAATAGATAGATAGTGATGTGTTGTTTGAATGACATTGATGTATTGTATGTTACACCAAGGATTTTGTGTGTGTGTGTGTGTGTGTGTGTGTGGTAGGGGAGTGTTGTTTATGGTGAGGTGTGGAATGTGACTGTGTTCTGCTGTCCAGTTTGTGAGAAGGGTCACTGTAGATTTGGCTGGGGCTATTTTGAGCCTGTTGTAGTGAACCATTCGTGTAGTGTGTTGAGGTAAGGTTGGAGGATGTGTGCAGCTGTGTTTGCATTTTTGTGTGGACATATGTTATGTCGTCTGCAAAGGAAGCTATGTGTATCTGTCGTGTGTGGGGTGTGGTTATGTCATGCATGTATAGGTTAAAGAGTGTAGGGGACAAAACAGATCCTTGGGGGACACCATTTGTGAAGTTTCTGATGTTCGAAGATTGACCGGCAAAAGTTACATGTGCACATCTGCCTGCTGAGTAGTTTGCCAGCCATCTTTTTGTGTTATTGTGCATCTTTGTGTTGAGTATTTTGTTTGTGAAGTTGTGGCGGGGGATGGAATCAAAAGCTTTAGTGATGTCTAGTGTGACAAGGAGTGTTCTGTGTGGTGGCCTACCTGAATTCATGCCATCAAAAACTCTCTCTGCAAGGTCTGTAAGAAAAGTGTTTGTGGAGTGTAGTGGCCTAAAACCATGTTGTAATGGGGCTAGGGGGGTGTGAGGTGTAACTAGTTGTAGTACCAGTCTTTCAGTGACTTTGGAGGGGGTGCGGAGGAGTGTGATGGGGTGGTGTGAGGAAGGTAATGTGGGGTCTTTGTTGGGTTTGGGGATAGTGATGATAATGCCATGCTTCCAGATGTTGGGTATTATGTTGAGTGAGTAGCTGTAGTTTGATATGTTGGTGAATGCTTGTATGCCTTGTGGTTTAGGGTGTATGTTGCTTATGTTGTCTGGTCCACAGGCAGATGAGTGCTTGAGGTTGCTGATGATGTGCTTCGTCTGGTTGTAAGTGAAAGGTGTGAAGTTTGGGTTTGTGGGGAACTGTCTCCTACATCGGATGATACGTCAGTCGTCACGATGGGGGTTTAGATAGCTGACATGTGAAAAGTGATTGATGAGAGTGTTTGCTTGTTGTTTGTTTGAAGGTATGGTGTCTGTTGTTGTGATGGTAGCATGTGATTGTGTAGTGTTGCTGTTGGAGAGTGTGATGCTGTTTAGTGTTTTGTAGAGTTTGCTGTTGTTTGTTTTTTGATCAGGTGTTTGGAGATAATTATTCCAATTTAATGTTTGCTGTTCTGATATTGTTTATTTGAGAGTTCGAGTTCTTGTATATGTTGTATGGTGTCATGTGTATGGAGTGTTCGGGAGTGTCGTAGTTTGTCCCGTTGTCTGATGAGGCCTTGAATTTCTGGTTTGAAGTTGGGGTTGTGTTTTTTTCTGTTGCCTCTGGGGATGTGTCTTTTTTCGCATTTGGTATAATTGTATTGAAAGTGTGCACAGTGTTGTTGATGTTTTTGATGGATGTACTGTTTAATGTTTCAAAGTATTGTTCTGTTTCAGTTGTGAAGATCTCCCAGTTGGCTCCCTTATAATTAGTATATGTGTGTCTGTGGCCAGCTGGGGTGATTCTGGTTTTGGTAGTGATGATGATTGGGAGGTGGTGAGAGCCAAGGGTTCTGACCACTCCCCAGGATGTTGTGGGGGTGAGGTTTGGGGAGCAGAAGGTGATGTCTGGGGATGATGGGAGGAAGAGGGCTTGGTGTGGGATATGGGTATGATGATTGGGATTATTGAGTATGAAAAGATGATCTGTCTGGGTTTGTAGTGCCAGCCCTCTGTCTGTGTCAAGGTTGTTGACATACCAGGCCGACGCCTTGGCATTGAAATCACCACCCAGGATGATGCTGGGTATGTTAGTGATGTGGTGTATTTGTGGAGAGTAATTGTGTGGTAGTGGGGGATGATTGGGGGAGGATGTATATGTTGGCAATTGTTGTGTGTGATTTGTTACCAGTGTGTATTTTAATTGATTGTAATTCTGTCGTAGTGTCATGTTGGGGGAGAAGTGACTTTTTTGTGTGCGCTGGTATCTGAAAAGTTGATGGATTTGTGTACCAGGGTGATGAGTCCACCCCCAACGCTGTTGGCCCGGTCTTGTCTGATGGTGGTGAAATTATGAAATGTAGGTGTTTTTTGTGTTGTGCACAGTTTTGTTTCTTGTATGATGGCAGTGTGTATGTTGTGTTGTTTGATGAGTTGTGTGAGTTCTTGTTTTCTTGTGTTTATGCCATCTGTGTTTAATTGGAGAATGTTTATGTTATGTGTGCGATGTGTGTTGGGTGCTGCAGCACAGAGGGGAGGTGGTGGTGGTGTGGGTGGAGGGGAAGGGGTAGGAGAAGGTTGTGATGGAGGTAAGGGTTGGGGTGGATTAGGTTGGGGTGGGATAGGAGGGGTTAGGGGATTGGATGGTGTGGGAAGGATTGGTGGGTTAGGCTGAGGAGGTGTGGGAGAAGTAGGAGTAGGGTTGGTGAGGGGGTTAGTGGCTGGGGGGAAGGAGCATAAGGAGCAGGTCTGGATGTTTGTGTAGTCTTTTCTGGATGCAAGTGTTGTGCAGGTGTAATGGGTCCAGTTCTTGGAGGACTTGCACTGAACTGAACCCTTTGTCTGTCTGCTTGATGTGAAAGGTTTTGAGCATGTTGGGCATGTGTATTTGTTGGTGGATCCTGGATTGCTGTCAATGTCCCCGGCGAGAAGAAGTCGTCGAGAAATGACCTCCGGGGAGTCATTTCTCGGTGTAGAAAAAATGGTGATGTTGTGTGTAATGCATGAAGAGATGTGGTACTTGCCCGGGCGACCAAAGCCACTCCCAGGTTCGGGGGCAGTGGTTTGGCCTCCATGCTGTCCTCCTCTTCTCCTTGACAGCCTCTGGGGGGTAGACCCATGGCGAAGATGCCACCTCTCCAGGTCCTAGGGGGGTAGTAGAGCAGTTTGGCCTTCTTGTCTCCCTCCCTGTCCCCCTGCCCTCCCCCGCCCCTGCTTGTACAAAGTAACAAAAACTTAGCTGAAAGAAGAAAAGGTACATAGTGAATGGTGGCACTGAGGTGAGAGAGGCAAAAGGCAGGTGGAAGTGGTGCACGTGTGTGTGTGTGTGTGTGTGTGTGTGTGTGTGTGTGTGGTGGAGGGGTGTGGAGGCCCAGCTGATCGTATGTTAACAGACCATTTTCATGTCCCATAATTTATTTGTGTTGATTTATGATCATTTGTTTTAACAATAAACCTAGGTGAAAGAAGAAAAAGTACATCATGAGTGGTGGTGATAAAGTGAGAGAGAAGAGAGGGAGGGAGCTGAGTGATGTGTGTTTGTGTGTGTGTGGTCAGCTGATCATGTGTGAACAGACCATTTCACTTCATGTAATTTTAGCCCTGTTGAATTATGACCATTTGTTAGAGCAAAATCCTATAAAAAGTCAATGTTTTATATATTCTCGGTTTATGTGGTCTGACAGTGGAAGTTTGAGAGGATGACCTTGGATAAGGGCTGACTCATCCAAGGTGGGGGGATTTTCCCAGGCAAATACCTCCACCCCCACCCCTCATATTTACTGGGTTGGGTTGTGGTTTATCTATATGCACAAACTTTGTTTAGTGCAAATTGGGCCAGCATAAATTGAAGGTGTAATATATTAGGCTCACTTAAAAAAAAGAAAAAAGGTGTAATATATTAGGCTCATTTAAAAAAACGAAAAAAAAAACTTAGTAAAGTTCTACTGCTACTTTTGAGGCAGATTTGCCATTTTCCCCCTAATTTACAGTACCAAGTGTATGGAAAAAGGTGTGCTGTTTTGGAACATCACTGATGTATAACAATGATTGCCTCTATTTCCATCAGTATGTTAATATATTTTTATTCAGATTAGGTGGGGACACTCACCATCCACTCACTCAGTGTAGTGCTGCTTTGGGTGTCTGCCCTTTCTTCTCTTCCATCCTTCCTCTTCTGTCTTTCTTTCCTTCATTCATTCCTCTTCCTTCTCCTTTCAGGTGACTTTATACTCCCTCTTCTGTCTTTCATTCCTTCTTTCTTTCCTCTTCCTTCTGCCTATGGGTAACTCTATGCTGAGTGACAAGCCAAATGCTTTCCTGTACTACAACCAGGAAACCATTTTCAACGCTGGGTGGTAACCATATAACCAAATAATGATGCCTGTTGTTTTAGTGGGTAATTAAGGTATTTCAGTCGAATTGAGCCTGTGTAGGTTTATGTCCAAGGTGTGGTTGGGATTTATTGCTCATGTAATGCCACTCAGGGATGAGTGGGGCTGGTCACTCTCATCTTTAATGTCAGGACCAACTTGCCTAGCCCCGGGTTCCTACGCTTCTCATGAGGCAGCATAGGATTGGATGATGGATGGTTGGATGTATTATTTTCTCCATGCTTGGCATTGTTGTTTTAATGTCAGTGTGTCAGGCTGAGCAGGCCCATCAAACCACAGCAAGCAACCATCCCTGCAGGGTCATCCTGTGCAGTGAACTGATGTTCCCATGTGATAGACAGCATATTACCACTGCGAGGCATGGAAGAAAAGTATGGAGGTTTAGTTCCTGGATGAATGCTGCATTTGCATCTCTCTACTCAGTTAACAGGGGCACAATAGTAGGCACCACATCTCCCCTTTATTTGGTTTTATGGTTACCAACTAGTGTAAAAAATTTTGTGGGTTAGAGGAAACCATTAGGCTTTTCACTGAGTGTAAAGCCACAGTAGGTGGAAAGAAGAGTAGTAACGTGTGACAGGAAAGATGGGAAAATTAGGAAGAGAAGAGAACAGACACAGAAAAAGATTGAAGGAAGGAGTAGGCACCACTAAATCAAGTGAGTGGATGATGATTGCTGCCACTTACCACCTGCTTGGCATTGTAAACATCAACTGAGAAATGGATTGGAGACCTGATTTCTTAACAGTAAAACACTTGCCTCATATCCTTACAGACCATGTACTGAATCAGTTAGAGCAGATAAATCAAAGGTTTATAAATACCATACTGTACTCCTACATAAGTTTTCATGTTTATATCCAGTTGAGGACCATGAACAAGATATCGAGAGACAATGCACCCCCAGACTCAGTGCAACTACATGCCCAGACTTTGGGCAACAAACATCTTCCTACTCTACAAACAGTACTTTAGATCAGTGATGTCTTGTGCTTCTTTGGCATGGGCTTCCATCCTCTCTAATATGCACTACAACACTTTGCAAATAATAAAAATCAGTGCAAAGTGTGTCAGCAATGGCTGCACCAAAATCACTCCCACAGCTTACTTACACTCTGAAGTTAAAGTCCTCCTTGTCAGAGACTACCTTGATATGAGGGGCACACATTTCTGTGCAGCAACCTTTCAGCACACAACCCCCTTCTGTCATTACATAACAGAGAGACACAGCACACTCAGGCACATAAAACAATCACCACACAAACATTAGCAATTCTGCTACAACAGTATCCCACCTCCAGACATTCCAGCACTAGCAGTGATGAAACATCTGCATACTTACTTCACGCACAGGGCAATACAACACCTTGATCGCATGCAGTACTACAAGCCCCCTGTCCCGACATCCATCCATCAGAAGTGTCCTTTAATTACGTTCTTCTAACTAGGCTTAGAGCAGGACATCACCCAGCCCTCATCATCTACTAGTTCAGATCTAAGTTGGGTAGAATCACATATGACATGTGCCCAGCTTGTAGAATAGGCCTACACAATATAAAACATATAATGAAGCACTATGCAGCACATGCCATAGTTGCCACAATAAGATGCAAACACAATATAGCAGCATAGGGAACCTATAGGACAATCCCATAGGGGCAGTTGCATACCTGTGGTCAGCGGGTGAAGTTGATCAGACAGAACAGGGTTGAGCAGTAACAGTAACAACAAGAACAACAACAATCAGTTGAGGTTTGAATTATTGGGAATGAGGTCTGGATGATGCTGGAAAAGGACACTTTCATGTGGTGGCACTGATGTATAGGTGTACAGCTCTTTTGCCCAGCTATACAAATGTCTCTTAGCTTCCTCTGTACCCTCCAAAAGGTAGCAGGTGAATTGCCATAAAACGGCAGCTTTAGCTTGAGTGGGTTCATGTTTCAGATGATCCTGGAGTTTCAACTTTTTTTTTATTTATTTATTTACTTTTTTTTTTATGTGTCCG
>JAGKTI010040423.1:0-10407 GCA_018397915.1 Birgus latro
CGACTGTAGGGGGTGTTGGGGTGTAGTGCATTACTGGAGGTAGGACCGAGGGGAGATAGACAACGACTCTGGCTCCGGCAAAGTGGAGACCCATTGCCTGGCTCTCTCTCTCTCTCTCTCTCTCTCTCAGCCTGGGGATAGAGTGGTGTGGTCTGTACCCAGTGTGGGACTAGCAGTGAAGTTAGAAGGGACCCAAGATAGTTTATATTACTAAGCCGGGGATTCCTTTTCCAGGGGTAGGAGGACGCTCTTTATGTGTGAGGGGATGTGGGTGTGTGGAGGGGGACTGATTTCAGCTTCAGCATTATGTTGGGGAAGCCTGCCGGACACTGGGGAGTGTGTGGTCTGGAACTCCTTCGGCGTTGCCAAGCCGCCTCTAGCAAGCTCAGAAGTGCTGCATCTAGCAAGCTCGGGTGTGCTGCCCGTAGCAAGCAAAGGTGTTGACAGGCCGCATCTAGCAAGCTCAGTTGTGCCGCCTTTAGCAGGCACTAATTTGGCGAGCCCCCGCTGACTTTGGTACTGGTGGCTCGGGTTGTGATGGTGGCGGTGCTGCAGTTCCAGGCTATAGGAACTTCCTGATGGTGGGTGCACTGGCACATTGTGTCCTGGTGCAGACATTTGTATTTCAGCTACTCGGTGGTGGCTCCTTGCGGTGTGTCGTCCATCAGTGGTCACAGTTGGAAAGGTCCTTGTCATTATGCCACCCCCAACATGCTTTAAGCCACGTCCCCGTGGCTGGAGGTCGAATATTTTCTCGTGGCCAGTGATAGTGGTAGGGTTGAGATCTTGGAGGAGGTGGTACCAGGATATTGATTGTTTGTCTGGCTCCCAGGTGGGATCGGTGACGAGGATTAGGAGGCTGAGGTGAGGCTGGCTGGTGAGTTGTCTCAGCAAGTGTTGTGGTTTCTGGACTCTAGTTTGCCATCTGGTTTGGACTACCCAGAATGTGTAGCGGATGAACATGTTGAGTTGAGCTGTATATGAAAAGGGGAGATTATGGCAATGCTGGTAGGTGCGCTGGTGGCAGGTAGGCAAATGGTGACCTTTGACCTGGAGCCGGCTTTAAGTTGGCCGGAGTGGATGCAAAAGTACCACTGGAGTGGGTGGGGGCAGGAGTGGGGCTGGTTGGGTTGGAGACTGTGCTTGTTAGGGATTGGATTTCGAGAGGTTGTGGTGTCATGTGGGGCGTGAGGTTGGTGGTCAGAGTTTGAGGGGGTGCGTGGGATGGTGTGATATGGTTTGGTGGTAGTGAGGGACTGTATCTCTCAGGTGGTCATAATTGTCAGTCTGATTTAGTGCAGACCTGGCTATGACTCCTCCCGTTGACAAGGTGTGAGAAGGTGGAAGTGGAGCTGGTAGTTGGCCTAGGGCTGCGGGGTGAAGTGTTAGGGTTCGGGGAGGGCTGGGGAGATGATGATGATAAGGGGGAGGATGTACTGCACGTGGGAGTTGGTTGGAAACCCGCGGAAGACCGCATTGGATGGAAGCGGTTTGGGGAAGTAAAGTGAGCTGGGTGGGCGGGGTAGGACAGGGGGGGTGGCAGGGGTGGTAGTGGTGGGAAGCGTGCAGCTAATGAGGTCGGTGGTGATGATGTAGGGGATGATTGCTGGTTAGGTTTTGAGGGGGTAGGAGGGCCAGGTGGTGATGACATGGAGGATGGCTGTGGTGGTGTGACAGGGTCTGTGGAAAATGGGGGGGCTGTACCTATTAGGAGGTCGTGATTGCCAGCCCAATCTGGTGAAGACTGGGATCTGACTTCTCCGGTCAACCAGGTGGGAGAAGGAGGGTGTGGAGGCTGAGTTAGGGTTGTGTGGGGGAGGAAAGAAGGAACCAGGGACGGCCGTTGGGACAGTGAGGATGCTGGCAAAGTGATACTAGAGGAGATAGGGGAGGGAGAATCCCTGGATGAAGGCACAGGGTGGGGTGGAGTGGTGGTGGATGGGGAAGGGAATGAAATGGAGTGGGAGGTGTTGGAGGAAAGAGGGGGGGGGATGGCTGGTGGACAGCACGGGAGTGAGGATTCGGTTGGTGGGGAGGAAGGCAGTGGGGTGGTGGTAGTTCAAGGTGGGGAGGGTAGGGGTCAAAAGTTGAGTTGGGGTGTGGGAATGAGGGTTGGTTTGCGATCTGGTTTGGCAACATAGGAGGTTTCCACGTCCCTGGTCTCGGTGTTGGTTTGGTTGCAGTAGATCCTGGCCTCATCATGAAAATCGATGATGAATTTGGCACATGTGTAATTTCGAAGGGGTCTATAAATATAATCTGAAGTTTATGGCTGAGAGGCAGCCTAGCAACCATGACTCACTGGAGTTGTCTGGTGGAGTCTCGACTTTCGGCAGTTCTGATGAGATTGCATGAGGCAGAGCCGGTTCTTGAGGTGTGAGAGGGGGTCTAGGGAGGGGGGGGGGCTGGAGGGCAGCGACTGCGCCAACTGTTGGAGGGGGATTAGCAGTGGGGGTTCACCAAAGATGCGCTCGTGGGGCAAGATGCAGTCTGATCGGGGGCAGGTGTTCATCCCACACTGTATGATTTTCACTTGGGAAGGTCACTCCTTGGTGTCGAAGGCAACTAGCCTTGTTTGGAGTTGGTTGGTGAGGCTACAGTGGCTTCTCTCACAGATGGCATTCCCCTGGCGGTTGTAAGGGGAGGTGTGGGAGACACAATACCTGAACAGCTTGGATAACTGTTCCCCAACTTGGTCCGAGAATTCAAGGGCGTTGTCTGAATGGAGGGTCTGCAATAGGCCAAAGTAGGTGAACACGTTGGTGATGGGAGCCTCAGTGACTGTGGTAGCGGAGAGGGACTTCACGGGACAGGCAACTACGAAATTTGAATACATTCCCACAAAGGCAATTATAATTTGGAGCGCTGATTAAGATGGGAGAGGACATCTACGGCCAGCAACTGCCAAGGTCGGGTGGCTGTTAAGTGTCCAGTGAGTCCCAGGGTTCAGGAGATGTCCTTTCCAAGGGCACAGGCCAGGTAAGCTTCAATTACCTATTTGGCGACGGTTGAGGGGTTTGGTATCCAGCAGACATCTTGAGAGGTTTGAAGCAACTTCTGCTGTCCGAAGTGGATACCGTTTCCACGATGTAGATGGGTCAGGATGCTCTCGACCTCATCTAGGTCAGTAATAATGAGGCCAGAAGGGGTGTAGAGATGGTCTCCTATACTTTCCAGCTTGTTGAAGATATGGGTGGGCATCCACAATGGTTTTTGTTAAGTCTCCCATTGCCCCATCAGGGTGTTCTGTAGTGCATGGTGCCCAATTTTCTGTGTCTCGAGGAGCGAGTTAAGGGGTAGCCATGACAAAGCATAGGAGTTGGTGTGGAGTTTGCCGGGGCAGTGTGCGATGTTAAAGGTATACTCCTCCAAAGTTTCCCACCATCGCACTAAGAGGGTATAGGTAGTGAGGGATCTCTGCAACCACTGCAGTGACTGGTGGTCTGTACTGATGGTGAATGGGGTCTCCAAGATGAATGACCTGAAGTGCTTCAATGCCCAGATCACGTCTAGGCATTCACGATTCGTGGTTGCATAGTTGACTTCCAATGGGGTCAGGGTCTAGCTGGCACATCCTATGACGTGTTCCTTGCCTTCCCTGACTTGTGTGAGGATGGTGCCTATCCCAACCAGGGAGACGTCAGTGTACAGCTGGAAGGGCTGGGTATAGTCGGGAAAGCAACTATTGACGCTATGGTGAGGTGGTGTTTGAGTGCTGCGAAAGCCTCGAGCCTAGGGGCAGTCCATTGGAAGGCCTCACCTTTTCTTGTCAGGTCGTGTAGGGGTTTGGCGATGGTGGCAAAAATCTTGACAAACCATTTGTAGTAAGAGGCGAGGCCGAGAAGGCACGAACTCCTCTGACATCAATAGGCAGGGTGATCTCCATGATGGCCTGGAGCTTGTTAGGATCGGAGGCGAGTCCCTCACGTGAGATGACGTGGCCAAGGAAGGTGATGGATTCACGTGCGAGATTGCATTTGGACAGTTTGAGTTTCAGACCTGCAGCTTGTACAGTATGCGGTGCAGCACCTACCCTAAGTGGTTAAGGTGTTCTTTCTAGGTGCACCTGACTGATAGCATCACCCAAGTAAGCTAGGCAAGTCTCTCAGGTGAGCCCTCATAGAAGCGACTCCATTAGGCAGGAGAAAGGGGCTGACCCATTACACAGACCAAAGGGGAGGACGCTGAACTCGTAGATCCTTCCGCCACTGGTGAAGAAGGCTGTTTTGTTACGGTGATCTGGTTGGATGGGTACTTGCCAGTAGCCCGACTGCAGGTCCACGGTAGAGAACCATCGAATGCAGTATAGAGAATCCAGGGAGCCAACAGTTCGAGGAAGTGGCGTGGCATCTCTTATTGTTACGTTGTTAACCCGCCGAGTCCCACCGACGTATGATGCACGTCACCACTTTTTTCCGCGGACAGACCCACCGACGTGCATCACACATCAGTCAGTTGCAAGGCCCGTCGTTTCCACATTTTTCAACATTCGCGGGTGATTGTTGGTAGGCATACGTGGAGACCTTCCTCTACCTGCTGTCAAGCGGGGATACTGCCTGGCCCCACCTTCCCCCCCCCCTCGGTGATTCACCAGTTAGCAGTAACCTGGCCAGTAAAGATATGTTGCCCCACGGTCTCTCCATTGACGAAATTCACGGTGAAACTGATTCCTGAGGTGAAGGACAAAGAAACAAAGAAGCTAGAGGGAGAAACAAACAGGATTGATGAGTTGGTAATGTCGTAAAGGAAGGTGCCATATGCTGGGGTTTTGGGTGAGTGAACAATGCTTTTATTGCCTATATTATTGTGTGAAAACTAATATAGACTTGTACTGTGCATAAATTCGTACCAAATAAATAAATAAATACGTAAATTAAAGTGGCTTGAATTAGTCAACCTTCCACAGTTCGTTTTCTTTAGCCAGGTCTCCTGAGAAAGAAGGAAAACGTAAGGCTGACTGACACCTTTCAGACATCAAAATTTCTTGGCGAACCCGTGTGGCGAATCTCATCATCATCATCATCTGACACCTTTACCAATATTTATAAGCTCAGGAGGGAGATTTCTCTATGAATTTTCGATGTTTCTCACCAAAAGCGGAAGTTTGAGCAAAAAAAAAAAAAAAGTTGAAAATCAGTCGGGTTCTGAGGGTGTGTTGGGTAAAAAATCGGTCGGGACTGGATGGGTTAAGCTGCCAGTAATCGTTGTAAAACCTTGTGGATCCATCCCTTTTCTTTGCCAGGACTACGGGGGAAGACAAGGGGCTGTTAGAGGGTGTCACAATTCCTGCATCGAGCATATCTTGGACCTGGTGGTCTTCCTCTTGGCATTGCACTGGGTTTTTCCGATGTGATAGCTGACGTATTGGGGGGCCCGTAGTGTGGATGTGGATGGGGCGGTGTAAGACCTCGGTCCGGCCCAAATCTCCTGGATATGAGGTGAAGGCCTCCCGGTAATGGGGGAGCAGCTGCTCCAGGTCCTGTTGATGTTGGGGCCGGAGGTGGAAGGAGATGTGGAGTAGTGAGGAGTTGGGGGCAGAGATGTCCATTGAACCCTGAAATTCATGGAGGGTGTCAAATATCTCTAGTTCTCCCACAACCAAGCCTTCAGAGAGGGTGAATGGTTCATCAGAGACGTTTGCAATTCTGAGAGAATTGAGGTGAGGAGGGATGATTGCTGAGAACAGGCAATTCGCGACAAATGGTTGGTCCATTTGTGGGGAAAAAAAGTAGTGACTGCTGGGCCGAGGTAGAAAGTGGTACCCAGGCTTGATAGTGGGATTGTATGGTGGTTGTCTTTTTTGTGACAGCTTGCACGACAGTGCACAGGCCGGCCACATGATCACGGGCTTTGAAGCAGAGGTGTTGATGCTCGTAGTCGATGGTGGCTCCTAGCTTTTGTAGTACGCCCAACCCATTATATCCATCATATGAAGTACACCTAGAGTTGAACACAGTGAAGGGGTGGGCAGGGTAGAGCGACGACTCTGGGGTGGTTACCAAGAGTGGAAGGGTTTCATCCTTCAGGGCCAAGTGCTCGTCCCCCCATTCCAATGAGGTCTGTAGACGATACCCAGAGGGCTTTGGAGGCTGCCTGATTCTGTCTGTAGAACCGCATGTATTGGCAGGAACACAAGGCACCAGTAACCGCTAGAAGCGGCACTGGGACTCCCTGGAGTTTGATTTTAGTGGAGACTGGCATTTTGGCCTTGGTGTTACTTGCCCCTGCCGTGGCCAGAGCTGATGGGGCTCATCCTCGGGTCCTAGTTCGGTGCCGTCTATCCAGGTGTAGTTGTTGACCACGCAGTGCTGACCAGGGAGGGATTGTGATGGTGGGTCCCTGGTGATTGGACCGGTTGTTCCTGCCAGTTGTGCAGCGTGCAGGAAGCATTACAGGCCTGAAATTCACAAGGGTCGATATGAATTGTGCTGCCTTGCCACACCTGCCCTTCTTGTGAGGATGGGAAGATTTGGGGATAGGAGGGGCAGTTCAATTTTTGTCCCTCTTCCATCTTCTGACTGGTGGGAGTTTGGTCACGGCGCACCATCCTGATCTGTTTCTGCTTTTCTGCCTGTACTGCCAGTAGTCACTGGATTGTGGCAATGTCCTGGTCAAACCCTTGTATATCACTGATATGGAAGTTGTCATGGATGACACTTGGTAGGACATGTAGGAGGTGCACGATGTGCTAGTTTCATTGTTCCCATTCAACTGGGCATATGCGGCCCTTGCAAACTTTCGCAAGTCTGCTAGGGCAGCAACCAGGTCTCCCTTGAATTTTACCTCATTCAGCTGTAAAAATGCTACAACTGTCCTGAGGGATGGTTGGACAGAGTCGATTACGATTCTACTGAATTGTGCTCATGTTAGGGCTGCATTAATTTTCCTGGCTACCAGGGCTACTGACTTCCCCAAAAGGGGCAGTAATGCCACAATTTTCTGTGCATCTTCCTGGTATACCAAATCCAACACTGGTTTGACCATTCCCATATTATGTCGCAAAATCATACAATTCGGGATCGTACTTGGGAATGGGGATGTGGGACTTTGGTGTCATCATGTTGGCATCTGTGTTACTGTGTACCTTGGTGAGTGAAACTTTGCTTTGCCTTCTCTCGGTATTTAGAACCACCACCAGCCACCAGTGTTATGCTGGAGTCCTTCTGGTTGTTCAGGGTTCTTCTAAATAGGGAGGAACACCAAAGCAGGCATCAACACACCTTAAGAGGACAGGGTAGACACAGAAACTCCAGATGTAAGACAAAAGATTTATTATTGCACAAGCTTCTATCTGCCACCTTACATCCCATATCATGAAATGTGAAATGCAGAGTATCAATACACGGCGAAATACCAAAGTTCCCCATTAACCTTACCTGGGCAAGACACCCACCCCAGGAGGAGATACCCAGGGAGCGGAAATGAGCGGCGCAGACTCCATATAAGACGAGCACACCTGCTTCTCTCCCGCGCACCCCTCTTGTGCTCAGGTAACTCGCCACAGAGGTTACAGCCACGGCGAATTACACCTCTGCCTGACCAGCCATCGCCAGGTTCAGGATGGGGCTACTCCTTTAGCCCCAGACAGCACCCTGGATTCGGCCACTTGCTGCTTCCCTCCCTCAGCCATACCGGGTGACGGCCACCTTGCCGCATGCGGGGAGGAGACGGCCACCTTGCCTCCCTCGCTATAACTCCACAAAAAGACATAGTGACAGCAACCTTGCCGCACTTACTCACACCGGGTGATGGCCACCTTGCCGCACTTACTCACACCGGGTGACGGCCACCTTGCCACACTTACTCACACTGAGTGACGGCCACCTTGCCGCACTTACTCACACCGGGTGATGGCCACCTTGCCAAACTTACTCACACTGAGTGACGGCCACCTTGCCGCACTTACACCGGGTGACGGCCACCTTGCCGCACTTACACCGGGTGACGGCCACCTTGCTGCACATGGGGAGGAGACGGACACCAGCTGCCCTCGCTATAACTCCACATAAGGAGGTCAAGTGACAGCCATCTTGCCACACTCACTCACACCAGGTGACGGCCACCTTGCCGCACACGGGGAGGAGACAGACACCAGACACCCTCGCTCTAACTCCACAAAAGGAGGTATAGTGACGGCCACCTTGTCGCACTCACTCACACCGGGTGACGGCCACCTTGCCACACACAGGGAGGAGACGGACACCAGCTACCCTCGCTCTAACTCAATAAAAGGAGGTCAAGTGATAGTGACCTTGCCACACTCACTCACACTGGGTGACGGCCACCTTGCCGCACATGGGGAGGAGACAGACACCAGCCGCCCTCGCTCTAACTCCACAAAAGGAGGTCAAGTGTTGGCCACCTTGCCACACTCACTCACACCGGGTGACGGCCACCTTGCCGCACATGGAGAGGAGACAGACACTAGTTGCCCTCACTCTAACTCCACAAAAGGAGGTCAAGTGACGGCCACCTTGCCACAATCACTCACACCGGGTGATGGCCACCTTGCCGCACATGGAGAGGAGACGGACACTAGCCGCCCTCACTCTAACTCCAAAAATGGAGGTACGGTGACGGCAACCTTGCCGCTCCACTAAAAGAACAGAGAGTCATGGCAAGTGCCCTCCCCCTCTCTCCCCACAGGGATATCCTCCCCCTCGACCAGCAGTTGGAGGAAGCCTGGCAAGGACCCCTGGTGTCTGGAGTCTTAGCCCTCTCCCTCGACCTCCGGTGGCCCCAGCCCCTGTCGGACTCTGCTGCCCCAAGCTGCCGCAGCCCACACCTGATGGAGGCTCAGCAGTGAGACCACAGCCCCAGGACCAGCTGAGGTGTCCCCAGGACCCCGGGGCGAGACCTCCCTAGCCCCACATGATGACCTCTTTGCCAGCAGGGTAAGCGCAGACAAGTGCACTTATTCTCCCTGTTCGGGCCCAGCCCCTAGGCCCGAGCCCCGTACTCCAGCGGAAAGGCACACCCCACCCCCTACCACAGCCCTCTAACCACTCCCGGATGAGACGTCGATGGGTCGGCCTCCTGATGCAGGCCCCCGGAAGCCCCAACGACCCTAGGGCCACCTGATGCAGGATGCTCACCCAGGCCCTCCACTGCCACTGGGCCTCATACTACAGCAAGCCCCAGTCACACCCTCCTGTCGCCAAGTTCTCTGGCCCTGTCTATCTGTGCGTGACATCACTTCCTTGAAAAGTGTGCCATATATATTGTAACAGTATTGTAATTTGTGGTAATATACATGTAAGGTTGTTGCCCTGAGTTTTATGCCCTGTTCCCACTGAATGCCTTAACAGAGCCCAACCTGTTCTAGAAAGAGAACCTTTCTCCAGGCTCCGTGTCTAAGGGACGAGAAGTCACACCCTTAAACACGCAGCATGACAAAATGTATATACAGTACAAGAAATGGTCAACTGGGGCAAAAGGGGAATTGGGAGGGGAGATCTGGAGGGGACATCCCGCATATAACACTGATACCCATCACATAGACTCCTCTGGAAAAGGAAGGGACTGGGTTTTGTCTCTACGTCTATAGGGGGTGTTGGTGTGTAGTGAATTATTTGAGCTAGGAGCAAGGGGAAGATAGACTACAACTCTGGCTCCGGCATAGTGAAGACTCGATGTCTGTCTGTCTGTCTCTCTCTCTGCCTGGGGATAGGGTAGTGTGGTCTGAACCCAGATTGGGTCTATCGGTGAAGTTAGAAGGGATCCGAGATAGTCAGGACAACAAGTTTATATTACTAAGCCCAGGATTCCTTTTCCAGGGGTAGGAGGGCACACATTACGATGCGAGGGGATGTGGGTGTATGGAGGACTGACTCCAGCTTCAGTGTCATGCTGGGGAAGCCTGCCAAACCCCAGGGAGTCTGTGGTCTGGAACTCCTGCATTGCCAAGCTGCCTCTAGCAAGTTTGATTGCACTGTGTCGAGCAAGCTCACTGGGACACTGAAACTCTTGTATTGCCAAGCCACCTCTAGCAAGCTCGGTTGTGCCGCATCTAACAAGCACACTGGAACTCCTTCTGTGTTGCTAAGCCACCTATGGCAAGCTTGGGTGTGCTGCCTCTAGCAAGCACGTACGTTGCCAGGTCGCATCTAGCAAGCCCAGTTGTGCCACCTCTAGCAGGCACTAAGTTGACGAGCCCATGCTGTCATTGGTACTGGTGGCTCGGACTGCGATAGCGGCAATGCAGGATTCCAGGCTAGAGGGACTTCTAGACACAATGGCTGTTTGTGTCCATCTGGTGTGGTCATTCGTATTTTCAGCTACTCGGTGGTGGCTCCTTGCGGTGTGTTGTCCATCATTGGTTGTAGTTGGAGCAGTCCCCTGCTACTTTACTTACCTTGCCTCACCGGATGAGGAACAGGGGCGACGAAGAAGCTGAGAGACGGACGA
>JAGKTI010040425.1:0-10407 GCA_018397915.1 Birgus latro
GAGGTAAGAGCGCACATGACCTGCAGATATTAGCACGTCACTGAGTACGAATATGTTATAGATTCCGTACAATAAGCCAAGTTTCTCTGAGGGGGTTAAAGGATGTGACCTAACGTGAGAGATCCAAATGAGGGTTCTGTTAAGTGAAACACAGACAATTTCAGTGCATTTAGAGATGGAGATATTGGTTGCATTGAAGGTGTCTAAGGAAGCAGGCAATATCTATTAGTAGGCTAAACTAGGTATATATGATCATCCTAGAATTAAATGATAATGTTTTCTCTCCGTTCGGTGATATTATGTTTTTTTTTTTTTTTTTTTATGGGGATTGCTGTGCTGAGTTAGGAGTTGAAGATATCAAACTTTGTGGATGTGCGGTTAAGTATAAAGGAACTAAAACGTTGAATCAATCCGCATATGAAAGGGAAATGTTCCCCCGAGCTAGACCTTATAGCCCTGTTACGTAACAGGAGGGGGCTATCCCTCCCAGCATGGCAGCTACCGGTTGTGGCTCGAACCCACGACCCTCTGGTTCCGAGTCCGACGCTCTACCACTGAGCCACCCTGCCCCCCAAATCCATAAGTGTATGGAATTATGGGTGACAGACAAGAGATCATTAATATGAAAGAGGAACAGGGTTGGAGCCAGGACTGATCCTTATGGAACATCACCAATAACTGAATGAAGATTGGAACATACATCATCTACCTTTATTCTTATCTTCATCTTGTTGAGTTATGAGATCAGTGGGACAAAAGATAATAGGCTAGGCTACCCAGTCCCACGGACATTTGAGCTCTTCAGTGTGGTGATGTCTTTCAGTTTATTGTTGCCGGACCCCCTTAGGACGCCCTAGAACAGTCAACGTCACTGAGTTATTTACTTTTTTATTGAAGACCCATTTCAAAATGAGCCCTCTGAACCCTTCCTAGAGCCTCTGGGTTTAAGAGCAGTTACAGGTGCCTTCCTGTATGAACCCCTCTTCCAAAGATGATTGTCAGGGATCTGAATCGTATTCAGACAGACACGAGTTAGGATTTTTTTATATAGAGAGAGTGAAATAGAACTCGTAAAATTGCTCCTTTAGGGTCTCTTTAGGCCATTTTAGGGCCAGGAGCCCTGACGTTCCTGCAGTAGACTGGTTGTTCTAGTTCCTAACTCCAAATTATTTAGTTTGAAGATCACTTGTAACTTACTGAAAGGCCCAAAAATGAAGGATATATCTACTCTCTCTCAGTTCGGAAGTATCTGACCAAGAAAATCGTCTGAAGCCAGTAAGGCCAAACTAAAATAGACGTCACGGGCTTCAAAGGATGTTATCTGATAATGGTTGAAAGTATGGTTTAGATGCGTATTTATTATCATTACATGAATACAAATGTTTCAATATATTTCACCAGTGAGCGTAGTGCATTAAGAGTAATCATTTAAACCAATTGCGGGAATATTGGCCAAAATGAGGTAGCAAGGGTGTATTCGGGTTAATTTAAGCCTTTAGTTATTGTCGGATCTGGTCATTTTCTTGAGTGGCGTCAAATCAAAACAATTGCTCAGTCCGTCAGCAGGCCGTCACAGGCACTGCATTCTGGCTGCCCCACCTCCACCCAACAGTGTAGTAATCGCTAGGTAAGGTATGCGTCGATTGTTAATTACTTTATTGGAAATAGAATCGCTTATAACCTCAGAGTTTGCTTCACTTTACTTGAAATATGCATATTGTTTTTGTTTCATCCACCAATAGTGAAAATCTGGCCAATAGTTTATTGATTTAGGCAGTATAGAAAGATTAACTCGGATAGTATAGTTAAATTAGGCAAATGAAAGTGTTACATTCAGTGGCTTGGTATTGTTAACTTGGTAAGGCTGGAAAATATTGAAGCCTCCAAATTGTTAATAAGCTTTAAAACTTAACTTTTGGCAGAAAACATTAAACTGAAGATAATACTAAGGTTAGGTAATTAGCTGTAGAAGCTACTGATGATTTGTAAAGTTTCTTTGGTACTCATGCTTTTTTATCTTTTTCCACTTCATCAAGATAGTGCTTTAGGCTAACCTGCTGTGATATAATGTGAGAGAGTTTGTGCCCAAACCCAGCGGCTTTTAATCTTAATAACACCAATATATTCAGGGAAGTGAGTTTAGAATTGGTGGAATAATATGAATGACACTATATGAAAGGGTACATGCCTGTATTCAGTTTCAGCAGTTACAGTAATTACTGGGTATCTCATAATTTTGGGATGGTCTGCTATTACATCTCACCAGTAGGAGGAACTTTTCTTAGTGACATTTCTGTTGGAAATAAATATTAACTGAGATAGAGCCTTGGGAATAATTTATCTGCAGCCACCATTGCCCACAGTGTTTTTTTCCAAGTTCCACTGGGGATCCCCAGCAACCAAAGTGCCTCTGGTGGCAATATCTTTTGTCTGAGTGAATTTCAGTCATGGATTTGTGTCACGTGATCTACTACAGCTACTCAGGAAACAGCTGTCCCCCGTCTTCCTCCTGTATGAACTTCAAAATCGGACCAGCTGTGGCAGTTCAGTGTAACAGGTGTCCTGCCGTTCCTCAGCGAATATTAACCCATTCTGTAATGAAGCCAACCTTGATTTTTGGTGCTTTCCTAGCCTAGTGTTCTGCCTTCAAACATACCATAGTATGTTCTGAGTGTGGTGCAGATTACAACTACAGTAAAGACAAAAGGTGAGGTTGGCACAGGTCAGGTGTTGCATGGGATCAAGGTTAGGGAACATGGGGTCTGGGCAGGTTAATATCTTAAATGGCTTGGGATTCATTTGTTTTTGTTGATTAGGTTAGGTGTGAATTGCACAAGGTAAGTTTAGGTGATGAGGGGTCTAGTCAGTTTAATGCCAAAAATGGCTTGAATTTTGTTTTTGTGGTGATTATTGTGATTTCTAGTTTCTTTTCCTTCAGAAATGACCAGTTTTCCCTTGCTCCCCCACCCAAAAACCTCACCGGGTCCCCTAACATTGATAGGGGTTGGAGGACAGACATTTAAAAAACTGGTCATTTTCATCAGAAATGACCATTAAATTCACATGAATCACAGCAAAAGTCAAGAAAAAAAAAATGCCCAGTAAAGTAGGGACTGAAAGTAAATACCAGGAATTATCAAAGAATGAATCTCATAAATAAAGTATGAGTCAGTTTTTCAACTTACATACTAGTACATAATGGTATAGTAAAGTAAATGGAAAGCTGAGACACTTTATGTAACAGTATGGTAATAAAGACATGGGAAAGCTTAGTGATGCAAGCCAACTTTAAGATTACAGTACTGTATTATGAAAAATGAAAAATTGATCATTTTGTTAACTCTGAATTCTGATACAATAAAAAAAAAAAAAAGTGAAATCCAAAATAGTGAAAAATGGAATTTCAAGCCAAGTTTTATGTAAGAGTGTAGTATATTGAAAGGTTAGAAACTGGTCAGGTAATGATATTGTCATCATCATCTGGACCTCCTTTCCCACCCTAGGACATGGTGAGGAGTAGCAACGTCCAGACAGCCCAAGTTTGCCTGGCCCAATGGGCCATGCTTCCATTCACTCGTCATTCAAGCTTCCGGAATCCTGGCTCTATCTGATATGCCAAAAACTTTCACCACATTCTGTAGCTTCACATAAACGTATCCAGTAGAGTCAGTCCGAATGCTGTCACGTTAAAAGGGGTGCCAAATCCCTGATCATATGCTTCTCACAACATTCTTCCAGCCAGCTTGATCTCTTGTCAGTGGTCAGGTAATATATTTTGGAAATCAGACTCATTCCCTTTTATCTACTGATCTATTTTACCATTGCTATTTCATGATTATTTTATTCATCTTAGGATTGGCTTTTCAAACTGGGAAAGTATACTCTTAACTTCTCCCTACAGGGTCTCATAAACTGGATTACTGTACCATACAGTAAAATTTTGCAGTAGGAACAAGAATAAAATAAAAATTATGTCCAAGTTGAAAGGGTAAATTAGACCTAACTTAACCATGATATCCACAATATTTGGCCCTAACCTTGTTACGCTATCGTCTGAGCCTTCTCTTGGTATCCTTTGGCCCTAACTTAGATATCAGGCCTGACCTTGGTATCTGGTGCTAACCTTGATATCATTTGGCCCTAATGTAGGTATTGTGTGACCCTAACCATGATATTGTTTAGTCCTAACCTTGGCAATGTTTGTCCCTAACTTTGGCATTCATCAGTCCTTACCATAGTCTGTCTGTCTGTATCTTTTGCCAGATGCCTCAATCCTGTAAGAGGTGGCCACAAAAAATTGCCTCCATGTCGCCCTGTCCAATGACATTTCACTGCCCTGCTCTCAGCTCACACCCTCGTCTCTCATATACTTCTCCACTCCATCCCTCCATCTTATCCTCGACCTCCCCCTTCCTCTCCTCCCCTCCACCTCACTCGCATACACTCTTCTCGTTAGTCCCTCACTCTCCATCCTCTCCACATGGCCAAACCTGCTCAGTATATTTCTCCTAACACTTTCAGTCACACCCACATCCACATCACAACCCTTCTTCACTTGCTCATTTGTCAGTCTGTCTCACCACGTAACTCCACATGCTCCTCTTAAATAACTCATTTCCACTGCTCTCACTCTTGGCTTGTGTCCCTCCAACAAGGTCCAAGCTTCACTTCCATACTTTAGGGTTGGTATCACAATACTGTCATGCAGCAGTGTTTTTACTTCCATGCTCACTTCCCTGTTCCTTATAACTGCTTTCAAGAACCAGCAACCTTTCTTCCCTATTTCACCCTTTTAGTCACTTCACCCTCTAAACGTCCATCCTTACTCATCACAATACCCAAGTACTTAAATGCACACATTTTCCATTTCCTCCTCATCCAGAGTCAATGTACATTCCGTGGCTCTACTTCTCTTGAAGACCATAGCTTTACTTTTCCCTACATTCACCTTTAGATTCCGTTTCTTACACACTCTCCCAAGCTCATTCACCAAGCCTTGCAGTTTCCCTTCATCTTCAATTAACAATACAGTGTCACCTACAAACAATAGTACAGGGAGTTTCCAAACACTGCCTTTTCTCATTAGGGTTACTCCTACATCCACTGCCCCACCTTGTACCTCTTTTATAACCCCATCCATATACAGATTGAACAACTGCGGGGACATGCACATCCCTGTTTCAATACAACATTGAACCAGAAAAATTCTCTCAGTTCTTTATCCACACGCACTTCAGCCTTAGCCCCCTCATACATGCTCCTCATGACGTTCAACAACTTCCCATTTGCTCCATATATTCTTAATATTTTCCACGTTCCTTGTCTGTGATCTATCCACCCTCTCATATGCTTTCTCCAAATCCGTGAAGGCTGCATACAACTTTCTCTTCTCTAAAAACTTTTCCACTAAAGACCTATGAATGAATATATGATCTACACAACCTCTTCCCTTCCTAAAACCTCCCTGTTCTTCTCCAACTAATCCATCCATCCATTATCCAATCCTATGTTGCGCCATGAGGTGTGTAGGAGCCCAGGGCTAAGCAAGTTGGTCCTGACATTTAAGATGAGAGTGACCAGCCTCACTCATCCTTGAGTGGCATTATGTGAGCAGTAAACCCCATCCATTCCTTGGATGTAAACCTACACAGGCTCAATCCGATTAGAGTGCCTTAATTACCCTCTAAACCACCAGGCGTCATAATTTGGTTATATGGTTACCACCCAGCGTAGTAAATGGTTTCCTGGTGTACAGGAAACCATTTGGCTTGTCACTCACTGTAGAGTCACCCATAGGCCAAAGAAAGAGGAAAGAATGAAGGAAAGACAGAAGAAGAAGGAAGGAAGAGAGGAAAGGGAAGTCACCCAAGAGCAGCAATACATCTTTATCACCCTATTTAACTCTCTTTATCTCTCTCTAGAATTTTTTCTTACATTCCCTCCTCTTTACCCTCAGATTCCTTCCAAATTCCTCATCCACTCCTCTTACTCTCTTATTACATTAATCTTTTCACCTCTCTCTTCCTCTCTACATACAGTATAACACTCTCTTCTGTCTCTCAACTTTCTCCATGCCCCTGTTTCTCATCAACTCACTTTATGCTTTTATGCTTTCTTCTTTTGTGCCACAGCCTGTTTCACCTCTTAATTCCACCATGCTGTTTCTTGCACCCCTTTTTGTCTTCTCTTCACCCCACACACCACCTCACATGCTGCACAGATTTCTTCTGTGAATATCTTGCACACACTTTCCACCTCCCCTGTCTGCTTCAGATCATATTTACCTGATTTCTCCTCCAATTCTCTCATATATTCTGCCTTCTCTCCATCCTCTTGCAACATTTCTACCCTTCTTGTATGAATTACTTCCTCCTGTCCTTCCCTTCTTCTCCTCCATTTCTTTCAAACCTTGACTTTCACCACCACCATGTGGTGGTCAGAAAGTCCACTTCCTAACTATAGTGCCACTGGAAAATGGCATTTATTTGGTCCTTTGCTCCTAATCTTGTCATGACTGCAAGGGTTATTTTTGTCCTAACCTTGGCATTTTTATGATCTAACTTTGGCATGAAAGTTAATTTTGTGCATTTTTGGTTCCCATGAAAACTTAATGGTACAGGTATGATATTAGCATTTTAAACAACTATGACTTCATGTACCGTACGAGACCATTTACAGTACTGTGGCCATATTTGTTTAAGTCTGGGATATGGATGGGGTTATTGCTTATAATACCACTTATGGAAAAGGGACTGGTCATGTTTGTTCTCAGTGTTTGGTAAGATTGGACTTGCCATACTCTCCTGATGGGGTAATAAAGATTTGGGTGATTGGTGAGTAGATGGACTGCCTTCTGAGGAATATGCAAATAAAAAGCAAGAGAATTAGTACATGGTATAGGCTGTGTGAAATTTGCTACTGGTTCATTCATGAATGGTAGTGATTTGGACCTTACCGTTGGATTCCTCATATACTGTACATTTATTTCTTATTTAGTGAATTTGCATTAAAGAATGGTTTAACTGTATTAATGTGACTATCGTGGTAGTTCTGTTGAATTTAGTTCAGAAAGTTCCAATAAATAAGGTGGAAACCCAAATTTGCAGTCATTGCACATTCATGGTTTGTATTTGAATTTGCATGACTAAAATTTTTTGGTGCACCAGATTATAAAGTTTTGCAGTTTGGTCATGTATTTAATCTTCTGCTCAGTTTGGTCTTTAATTTTAGGATCATCACCTTTATTAAACAAGTGAGCATCTCAGTGTTGTACAATTGCCATTTTTATTAATTTAGTACTCTCTTCTGTGTATTAACAAAGGAATAACCACTTTCTTCATTCATCTGATGTTCTGCACTGTTCAGTCTTACGCTGTGAGAACTCCACCTTTTTTATTGTGCTAATGGTCTGTTGTGTCTCACATTCCTAGTTCACCTATTCTTGTATAGCTCTTTTATAGTGTTTCTTTTATCCTTTAATTTTTTGCTCACTCTCCTAACTCATGTATTTCAGTTTTTAACACTTTGAGTTTGGAGACATATATTTCATTTTATTATTCTCGTCTGATGATTTTACTCGCCTTTGGATAAAGTTTTTGAACTGGATGGGTTAGATATAGCTTTAATAAACCCCTTACATTGCAAGAAAATTTCCTGAATAGAATTTTAGAAATCTAGTAGCAGCAAGAATAAACAGAAAAGAATATCACCTGGACTAAAGAGGTTAAGCCCCTCCAGTCTATAAACTCCTTCCCAAGTCAGTTAAGTAATCTGGCTAGAATAAGAAAAAGGTGGAAAACTTTCATAATAGTGAAGGCATTAAACCATCCTGTTAACATCTGTTCTTTCAATATGGTCATGTGTTTACCATCATAGAGCTTCTTGTTCTGCTTCTAGTTCATGCTTCTCTGCACATCATCTCTTGTTACTGCATAGTGAAATGGTGCTGGAGAGGGTATGCTTTCACATGGCAGAACCTTATAGTCAATACTGTACTCAGGCAGCTCTGTGTCCCAGTTATGCAAACTTCATCTCTCAGTCCACTGCCACTGGATTCAAAGCCAGATGAGAGTGAGGTCACAACAACAACTACAGTTGTTTTAGCATTTTTAGTTTTACCACTTACTGTCATATCAGATACTCTTTTCATGGTGTCAGTTAAGTATACATCTGGAGCATTCCTAAGAATGGTTTCTTTTCATTTTACCTCTTCCTGTTGGCATTGTCTTCTGTGCACTCTTTACTGTGCTAGTGAGATTCCCTGACCATTGCCGGGGCAGCCAGTCTTTTTGTATTGTGTTCATGTTGTTACCCCTTATCATCCCTGAACTACCATTTGTATGCATGTGCATTGTTGTTGTTTGTGTGTTGGTGGTTTTGATGTGTCATTGTTATATTCATTGAATAAATTATTTTGTTGCATAGGAATAACATATTTTAGAGTGATATTAGCATTAAAGAGGTACAGCAAGCACTTACATAATGCGGGAATATTGTACCCGGAAGGTCCCTCTTTATGAGATTTCTACATTATAGGGCCATATGTTTACATGTTATAGGGTTTCATGGTACCCAAGCCAGTCGCAAGTTCACCTTTTGGGGCAGTTTTCAGGTTTATTTTACCAGGACATTTACCTACCTAATGGAGACTTCATTATATACAAACACTGGAGGATCCCTCACCTTGAATGGAAGAGGTTTTGGGCTTGCTGGGGGGAAGTGGAATGGGGGCTCTATGGCCAAAAAAAAAAAGAGCAAAGATCACACAGAGCACGTGTGTAGCCAGACCACGGGGAGAGGGTAGGTTTAACTGGGGCAGGAATGCTCAGTGGACTGTGACCACACCCTGCACAGACAAGTGACAGCCATACATCTTAGGCTGTTGCAACCCACTCTGTGACTATCACTGGCTGTGTACTGTCTGTTCCCACTACATTATGACCCTAATTTGCCATGTTATGACTGTTTGAACCATAATTTGGGGCCTCTGGCTGTGTTATGTCTATCGTTGACCCGTAGTACGGTCCTCAAAAAAATGGGCAACTGCCTCCACCAGCGTAATGTCTTATCATTTTCGTGTTGTGACTAAATTTTGGCATCAGATTTTGCCTTCTGTGTTATGTGAGTTTTGTGCTGAAGGATTGCGTGTTATGTGAGCGCTGACTCTACATTTATCCAAGGCAGATATAATCTGTCAGCCTAATAACCACATCTCCAATTTATGGTCAGCTCCTGATATGTCATCTCTTTTACCATGTTCCATATATTGTATTTCTTATATCTACCTATCGATCTATAGCCAGTCGCCACAATCCCATAAGGGTTAGCCATTTGTCTTTGAGTTAATTGTTTTACAAAGAGAGGCACTAACTCTTCACCAACCCACTTGTTGAAACATAGTGAACATATATGGGTTGGTTATATGGTTATCACCCAGTGTTATAAATGGTTTCATGGCATACAGGAAACCATTAGGCTTGTCACTCAGTGTAAAGCCACCTGAAAAGAAGAGTAATAAGAAGTGATGGGAGAGATGGGAGAAATAGGAAGAGAGGAAGGCAGACAAAGAAAAAGAATGATAAAGTTGAAGGAAGAAGTAGGCAGCACTACATCAAGTGAGTGGATGATAGTCGCCACCACCTACCACCAGTGTGTGTATGTGTATTATGTTTAAGAAAACTTGTTAGTCATATTGTATACACCTGAAAGGTGTAGTTTGTACCATGAGATACACTAATGAATATCAGTTCTGTGCAGAAGTACAGTATTAGCTAGATGCATGGGAATATACATGTGCCAGTATGATAACTGGAACATTAGTTCAGTGAAATAAGTGCTTCCTGTTTAATTAGCAAAACTTCTTACCGGCATATCTGAACCTTGATTTTCCAGGTTTTGTATTATCTTCACACCAGAGGCCCATATTTGTATGACTGGTTGAGACTGTTGTTGTAACATTTCAGCTTGTCAGAACTGGGTAAGAGTTGATCTTCTGAAGCTGTACTGAAGGGAAAAAAGATTGATCTCAGTCCTTTCTTACACTCCTTATAGCTGCAGCTGGCCTGGAGTGAACTGTACTGGTCTGTAACTATGTGTTGATCAAATGCAGATAAATTAGTTTACATTGAAATGGTGGCATTGATGAGGAGCCTCCATGTCACTGCACTGCATTCCCTGGGTGGAGCAGTTGTGGTGTCCACCTGGGAGCCAGATCTTATATTTCTCTGCACCTTGCTGTGGAAAGAAACCTGGTCTGACTCTGGTGAGGCGCTGTCTACCACAAGGTGATTACAGATCCCAACACATTTTATTTTTTGTACCGTACCTATACGATGGCTCAACAGAAGCAGTTACTTACCCGTGGTCAACGTGTCAGCTTGACCGGATACGCTAAGGTTTCACAACAGC
>JAGKTI010040427.1:0-10406 GCA_018397915.1 Birgus latro
GAGTTTCGGGAATAATTGGGGCACCTTCACAATCATTTTTGAGTACATTTGTGGAAAATGCAAATTTAGCGATATCGACCAAACATAAATTTATACACCCATTGATCCAGTGAAATAGCTTTGAATTACACCCAAAGCGAATGCTATCATCCGTAACTGGTTCAATAGTCTCACTAATTTAATTCTTGATGTCACAGCTAAGATCAGTAAAAAAAAAAAAAATGTTTAATCGAAAAATAAATATCCAGGAAACCTGAACATGAAAGACAACGGTTCAGGTCGACGCTCCGGGAACATGATTTTTTTGAAGAGACATAATGAAGAATAAAACTGCGTCTATGAGCAACCAAGTACTGTTTATAAATTGTATCTCAGTACGGGTATGTATTTACTTTTTCTAAAAATACATATCTAGTAATTAATACCTAAACAATTTTCTTTTAAACGATTTATGGAGTTTCGAGGTGATTTCACCCTGGTAAAGGTGGATAATGATATCACATGATCCGTCATACCGCGAAATATTCGATTTCTTAAATTTGATCACGAAGCTCAAGATGCTTCTTTTAATCTCAAGTTATACAGATAACAAAAATATTCGTTATTACTCTAATTTCCCAAATTGTTCTCACGTCTCTAAAACAAACAAAACTCTGTGGTCTTAAAAACCCTCAAGTGAGAGCCTTCTTTACCTGTGAATATTTGGCTTGTTATTGATTTTTTTTTTCGGGAAGGATTTTCCTCACCCCCTGATATTTCCTGTGAATTTTAAATACATCTGGGAGTGTTTTCCATCTAATTTAGAGTACATTCGGAGTAATTTCATGTTTTGTGTTTTCACCACGAATTATGAGTATATTAAGATCACAGTATAATCGCTTTGAATTATCCCTAAACTGTTAGCTTTTACCGTTACAAGACAACTTGACCATAGTCAGGAGTGACCCTCTTCCTAAGCAGAAATAAAAACAAACTGCAGATGGCAATAATACAGTTCATTCAGTACTTATTCATCTCGAATTTTTTATAGCTGTCATGCACTATATGTTAACGGATATGAGCAAGAAAGTTATAAAATCAATGTATTTATATATCTCAGTATTGCGAGAGTTTGTACTTTATCGAAAAAATTTTAAATGAAAGTCGAAAGCTCATCAATATTACTTCTAACGAGGTATCACAGTTTTGGGTAATTTTATCTAAGGAAATGTGGCTTATGGGGTAACACGATCCTTCATAATGTGCCAATATATTTTTTTTATTCAGTAGGTGTGGTCAATGTAATTTTGAAGGGCTTCTACCGCAAATACAAAAGAATATTCATTCGATATTTCTCGCATCTCTCGATGACCAGCACGTCAGTTCAAACTCATTGCTATTAAATACCTGAGATGCCATCTCTTTTAACATGTCAGTCGATTTCTTGTTATTCTGTATGTTTCCTAAATGTGCTTTTTTCACCCTCAGAGATGACTTTCAAATTCTGGAAATAATTGTGAGTGTTTCACAATCATTTTTGAAAACATCTGTGTAAAATGCATATTTAGCTATTTCGACCAAAAATAAGTTTAAACAGCCATTATTCAAGTGAAATAGTTTTGAACTTCTACCAAATCGAATGCTGTCAGCTGAACTAGTTCGCAATTGGCACTACGTTTTATTCTTGAAGTCACTGCGAAGATTAATTAAGGACAATAGACTCATCGAAAATTTAATAACCCAGTTAATATCAACGACAGACAACAGTTCAGGTCGATGCCCAAGCAACCTGATTTTTTAAATGAAACATTTTGAACAAAAAAACTGCGCATATGAGTAACCAAGAAATGTTTTTAAACTGTACATATCAGTATGGGAATGCATTTACTTTTTCCTAATAATATATATTTAATAATTATTACCTAAAAATTTTTCTTGTAAACTATCTGTTCCCTTTAAGAGTGATTATTCCTTGGTAAATATGGATAATGATATCACACGAACCGTCGTTCGGCGACAATACTCGATTTGTTATATTTGATCAGGAGGCTGAAGATGCCACTTTAAAGACCTATTTATACAGATGAAAATAATACCATTGATTTTCTCTAATTTTCCAATTACTTTTCAAGACTTTAAACAAACATAACTCTAAGGGTTTGAAAACCCACAAATGAAAGTCTTCTTTACCTTTGAATTGATTTCATAATACGTAATACCTCATTTGGCCTTGTTACTGGTTCTTTTATTCCGAGGCGGAATTTTCTCACCCTCAGTAATATTTTCTGAATTTTTAATACATCTGGGAGTCTTTTGCAGCTAATATAGAGTTCATTTGTGGAAGTTGCATATTTAGTGTTTTCGCCCTCAATTATGCGGTTATTAGGATCACTCAGTATAATTGTTTTGAATTATTCCTAAACCGGATACTTTTACCGTAACAAAACAACTTGACCATTTTTACTAAACCGGATACTTTTACCGTAACAAAACAACTTGACCATTTTTCTCTCTATCTGATGTTACCACTACAAATGAAAAAAAAAGTCAGAAAAGACCCTCTTTCTAACATAGAAATCCAAACAATCTCCAGATGGCAATAATGCAGTTCATTCAGTTCTCCTTCAATCCGCTTTTTTTGTATCTCTCATACACTATATGTCAAGGGAGATGAGGAAGAAAGTTATAAATCCTAATTATTAATATCTCTGTATTGCGATAGTGTTTAGATTTTCTCGAAAAAATTTTAAGTGTCAGTCAAAATCTCATCAGTATTTTTTCTCAAGAGATATCACAGTTTTGAATGATTTTATCTACGATAATGTGGCTTATAGTGTAACACGATCCATCATAATGTGCTAATATATATATATATTTTTGTTTTCATTCAGTAAATATGCTGGATGTAATTTTAAAGTCCATCTACTGCAAATAAAAAAAGAATATTCATTCGAAATAAATCGCTTGTTTCTATGACGAACACATCAATTCAACCTTATTGTTATTAAACACCTGAGACGCCATCGCTCTTTACATGTCAGTCGTCTTCCTGTTGTGCTGTATGTTTCCTAAATGTGGTTTTTTACCCTAAGAGATGACTTCTGAGTTTTGGAGAAAAAAAATTAGGAGTCCTTCACAATCATTTTTGAGTACATCTGTGGAAGATGCATATTTAGCGATTTCGACAAAAAATAAATTTATGCAGCCATCACTCCAGTGAAATAGTTTTTGAACTACACAAATACAGTGTCCAGCATGTCAATCTTGCATTAGCCGTCTTAGTTGTGCTGAGACTAGTGAGTGGCATATGATCAGTTTCCCGAGTAAATGGTGCTCCGTACAAATAATAGTAATATTTCTTAATACCATCAACCACAGCCAAGAATTCCTTCTCCACAGTACTATAATTCTTCTCTGTGGGTGTTAGTTGACAGCTGTGATATGCCACTGGGAAAATTCCACCCTCCGATTCTTGCATCAGTACTGCACCTACTCCATCTTGTGAGGCATCGGTATGCAGTACGAAAGGTTTATTGGAATTAGGGAGCTGTAAAATGGGCTCCTTACACAGCATGTTCTTGAGGGTAGCAAAGGATCTGGTATTTGGAGCATGCTTCCGAAGCGTCTCGTACAACGGCTGGGCAATGAGAGCAAAATTGGGGATAAAATTTCTATAATACCCCGCTAAACTGAGGAATGCCCTAACCTGTTTCTTGGTTATGGGTCTCGGAGCTTCCTTAACTTTTCTGATCTTATCGCCCTGACACCTGCAGCAATTGTTGCCAACAATATGTCCGAGGAACTCCACTTCACTGTGCGCAATCTTGCACTTGCTGGGTTTCACAGTCATGCTGAAACTCTGGAGTCTACTGAAGACAATTTCCAAGAGTCTGAGGTGCTCCTCAAACCTGGCAGAATGCACAAGGATATCATCAACGAATATTTCTACTCCTACGATACCATGGAGCACTTGTCTCATGGCTCGATTGAATACTGCTGGGGAATTGGTAAGTCCAAATGGAAGGACTTTGTACTGGTACAACCCCCTAGGAGTAGCAAAAGCGGTGAACTGACAACACTCGGGATGAAGGGGAATCTGGAAGAATCCCTTCGCTAGATCGAGCTTTGTGAAGTATCGTGACCCTGCCAGCTTGGAGAAGATGGCAATATGGTCACCCATTGGCTCAGTATCCACTTTAGTGATTGCGTTTAGCCTCCTATAATCGCCACAAATCCTTACTCCGCCAACCTTCTTGCAGACTACTACCATATCCTGGCGAGGTCGCCAGATGTCAGGGGGAAAATGTAATATTGTATAACTGGAGCATACACTGTATAGCTATGTGTGATAGGAATGACTATCGAGTCATTTATTACGAGAGAATAGACTCGTGAAATCAAGTGGCGATTTCACTTTTATGCTGGCTTACTTCGCCAATTCTCTAGAGTCGAGAATTTATAGACTTTCTCAACGGTACACAGCAGAGACTAGACGCTCAAGTAGGCTGTAATATTGTACCGTTGGCCTCTGAGAAAGTTGGTTTCTCCCCTTAACATTCAAAAAAATAATAATAATAATAATAATAAACAGGATCTTGGCTGAGCCAAACTCCTAGCTAGTGCAACGGATTGAAGGATTAATACCCAAAAGCTGGCTTAAGTACCAGTCGTGATTAATATAAGGAGTTGTGCTAACATGGAGTAGCGAAAGTGTACTAAATATGTGGGAAAATAAAACACGATTGTTACATTTAACAAAGCTCAAGAAAACGAACTGTAAATTTATTGAATACAAGAAAATAAATTTACATTACATGAATTAATTCAAATCAAAGAAAGGGAAATAGACTCACTCAAACACTCAGACAAATAGCTAAATAACCCAAAAACTTAAGCCTAGGAAAAACAAAAGAAAATACTGATCGGTATAGATGAAACCGTGCTGTAGTCGATCACCGAGCTGGTAGGAGCTTCGAGAATGCACGCCAATACAAGCTGAGACCTGAAATCACTAAGAAAAATGATCACTCGAGCTTTCGTAAAGCGTAACCTCACGCTCCGAGACTAAGAAGCAGACTGACTATGTTTTCGAGTGTCCGACGTGAGGAACGTGTGAAAAGGGTGTGGGCAATTAACGGCCGGGGGGGCAGAAGCGATAATTCAGAAATTATCGCTCAGAGGAATGCATTGTCTGTACATAGAGACAATCACTCGCGAAAGAATGACGAAAGTTTTGACAACTTGATGTGAATGTAAGTACGCGAGTGGACTGTTGAGAGAATGAGCGAAATCTCGTGCATTTCAGAATCATTCGTTGCTCCCGCAAAATCACTCGATGTCACGATTTACGTTACATAATTTCAGGATGTAGAAAATTCGTGACAGTCCCCACACTGCCACAGGCTCCAACAGCAGTAGTTCAGTATAGGAAGGACGTTGCCCAGTGAGTCGTTCTTCCTATGGTCAGCCTTTAGATGTATAGCTCACAAGATCAGCTGAGGCGAAAATAAACACTGGCTTCTTAAAGTTCACTGTCTTTATTATCCAGATAATTCCACTTAATGCTTTCCAACTTCACTTCACTATTCACACAAGCACTGGAGCTATACAAACTTCCTTAACTGCAATTACACTTAATACTCGACAACACTTCACTGTTATTACACGTAATACTTGACAATACTGTTTTCACAAGTACCGAAAATATACAGAACTTCTACAACACTTCTGTGTTTGCCAACAACATTTCACTACTTCACAACTACCGAACATATACACACTTCACTACACCCAACTAAACTTCACTCAAACTCTGAGGCCCAACTAAACTTAAAACTGCTAGTGTCTCATCCCCTTCCTTATATAAGCTTGCATTATTCGAGAATGATCTACCTGCCACGAGAACAACAGTTGCCAACTCGGAGACAACCAAAATATATCATTCTTCTTACATGACATAACACTCTAAATCAATTACCAAACATAAATTAAATTACATAGTTTAACGAACAATCACGTAAATAAAACATTATAGAGAAAAAAAGCATAAAAATTAATGCATAACTTATGAAATAACTACGTTCACTAACAGCAGGCAAACTGACAACTCTGACTCGTACCGATACCGGAACTAGCCTACCGTAAACATCGGGAAGATTCTCGAACACCTAACTGCCAAATCCCCCGTCGTAACAGTATTCAGCAGTAGTACGGAGTCTTGAAGAATAATCTGAGTTCCTGATGGTACATCTACGGGCCACCATCTCACACTGATCAGGAATTTACCTCTCGTTCAATATTCCCAAAAAACAACAATTGCTTTGTTGGACTGAAGCCATTGGTTCCGTCTACTTTGCATAAAAATCACACAAACAAATAGTGAGACTAACCAAGGCATTTCAGTATATGAAGCTCAAAGTAGCTCCTTTAAGATTCTTTACACGCATTAGAAAGCCAGGTAAATGAGAACAACTCAAGAAACCTTTCAATACACCTTCCCTTCATTAAGCAATTAATCTTATAACACCCATATCTACATGCCCTTTTCACCCCCTTTAACCACTATCACCACCACCCTCCCACGTCTTTGTCCTCCACCCGAATTTCTCTTCCCCTGTAGAGAGTAGACTGTGGCACCAGTCGCTCAGGGCGGTAGTCCCAAGATAGATGGAAAGCTAATGACAAGGAGGGCTGGATCTCCCATTTCACCAGCCATCGGAACTAGCTTCTGACCACCTCCATTTATGAATTTTTTAAGTGTTTCAGTAACACAGAGAGAAGGCTACCATACTCTTCTATACAATTTTCTTTAACGGTCAACACCAAACTACACGCACATTACACACCACACTTCCTATTCAAAATTGAGGATATATGGCATCTCAACATGCAGTCTCACTATTGGGGTGGGGGGATTAAAGGCCCACCATGTGCTCCTCTGCTTTTGACGGCCAAGTGAGATTCATGTAACAACAATCTGATTCATCCCTTGCTCATTTCTGCAACATTCGTGGCCTTTCCTCTAATTTTCTCTCTGTTGAAAACCACTTCTAATCATCCAAACTTCACCTTCTCTTCCTTGTTGAGACTCAGCTGATTAAGGTGGCTTAACAAACCCTTCTCTGTATCCCCCTACTTTTTCTATACTCACTTCAAAACCAAAATTGGCTGTTGTGTTTATGTACCCAACAACACATCTTGCCCTCGTGTTCACGAACTTCAATCCTCTGAATTTTGTACTTTCTGGCATTGGCTATCATGTCATTCTCAACTAAACATATCTGTGCTGTGTACTTATCCCTTAATTCTACTATGAAAAATTCTTTGACTGCATTATTTTTAAGGTGGAATACATCCTATCAGTTTCTCCATTCTTTGACTCTCCATTCTAAGTGATTACAATGTTCACCACCACTATTGACTCTCCTCTCCTTTCACTCATCCACCTAGTGAACAAGCCTACTGTTGCAGTCATAGCCAAAGCGGTGTATTTCTATTGAGAAGGTTATTTTGTTGTTAAAAATAATATGTTGTAAAGATGAGCTCAGTTCACTTGTTGTCAATGATGGGAGGAGTTAAAGATGAGCTGTGATTGATTGTAGTTTTATTGTCTTCAAAGGGAGCTCAAGATTAACTCAGAGCGTATAACACAAGAGTGTATTGAGGTGAGAGCGGTTTTATGCTAGCTAACTCCGCGCGCTTGATTCCTCCTTTCTCTCTCTCCTAACCCCTTGTTCTCCTCTCTCTCCTCTCTGTCGTAATTCTGAACTCTGGTTCCGTCCTCTTTGGGTAGGACGGCTCGTGTCACATGGCTAATACAGTTGTCGATGGTTCTAGAAGCCTGTGTGTGTATGTATGTATGTATGTTTTCTCTCTCGTCAGCTTCCCATGGCGAGAGGTGCGAAGCTGGTCAAGTGACACCTTGCAATCTGGCATGCCTCTGAAAAACTGCAAGCGTCATTTCCTTTCTACTCTTCTATCTCACTCACTCTCTAAATCACTATGTTACTATGCTACTATGCACTGTATTATGATAGTTAGAGCCATGACATCGCTCGGTCACGCCCACTGGAGTACCTACGACAGTTTGCAATAATTACATCTAGTAATGCATGGTCTTGTATAATAACAATGTACAACAATATTTTAGAAACATAATATACTATAAATGTGTTGTACACACAATGGAATAATTGTAAATATGTTTTATATGCAACTGGAGTATATAACAGACATATGCTTATATGCAAGAGCTTTACAATGCTAAGATTACATCAAGAGTTATTAATATATTTGTAATGTATTGATATGAATTATAATGATATTGTTGTAAGAACTGGATACTTATATATTAAGTATTAATACTTTTTTTTTACAAAAGCTAATTGTTTAATTACTGCTTACATATATACAGTTTTCACTCAGGGAGTCTCACTTGAATGTTCACTCTTACTCCCTTGAAAAGGGACTCCATGTTCGCTATTCTCGTTTGCATTCTGTGCATAGCGAACAGTAATACACCAAAGACAATGGAAAAGATCACAAAAACAGTAGAAGCTGGGCTATACACATAATAGGGGTTGAACATACTTATACTCAATTCTTCCCAGGGCTTCATTGTATCATTAATTAATTTTATAGTTTCAAAATCAGGTGAAGTCAGCTTAATATTTGTGCTCATGTTCAAATCCATCTCAGGTAGTGGTTGGAAGTATTTGTATGTGTGATTAAGAATGGCACAGTGACTGTTTGTAGCTAGGGTGGACAGGGATGATGTAAGTACAGCACAATAGTCAGGTGCTATGTATAACCCTGATGCTGCGGTATGAGATGTTAGTGTATCTGGACAAACTATGAAAGCTGATGTGTTATGAGTGAAGTAAAAGAACTGGGAGTGCCCGATGCGCTGATGGTATATGGTTTTATCTGGGGCCAGTATGAAGTTGCAGTGATGGTGAATGTGATGATTCTTGATGATAGCCATTTCACAAGGGACTGTGTCTTTAGGCTGAAACGTGAAAATGTACGCAGGACAAAGATGAATGCCATGTAAGGACGTACGACATTTTCGTTCAATTATAGAATGACTGGCGAAAGTGACTGTGTCTTGTCTCCTGGAGACCATGAATAGTTTGGTGTTGGTGATGCTCTTGATGATGACCAAAGTGTCATTATTCTTAGAGGGAAAACGGTATATTTGATAGACTGTGAACATGTCATCTGTTATGAATGGTACTATACATGAACTATTACTGATGTTGGAGTTAGAATTGCTTCTAGGTATGGATAATAAAGTATAAGGTTTCTGCCTTGGAATAAAGGCTTCAGACTATGTTTATGTTTTTTTTTTAATGCAAGGAAGAAGGAACCAAAGGCCAGGGCCCGCATACTGTTCCTTCCAAGAAAAAGTAAAAGCAACACAAAAGAGAGCCAAATTCAAGATCCATTCATTTCGAGATGCCTGGACACACTGCGTTTGAAAGATTGGAGATCATAGGAAGCAGGGAATACAGACAGAGGAAGACAGTTCCAGAGTTGACCAGTTGCATAAATTAAGGACTGGAAGTAACGGTTAACTCTTGCATTAGAGAGTTGGACAGAAAAGGGATGAGAGTTTGTTGCTAGACAGGTACTACGTGCCCGTCGTAGAGGTGGAGGGATGCAAGCAGACAGTTCAGAGGAACAGTGACCATTGAAGTAGCGATAGAAGAGAGATAAAGAAGCAACAGTGCGGCGAAGAGACAAAGGTTGAAGGGAATCAGTAAGAGGAGGAGAGTTAATGAGACGAAAAGCCTTTGACTCCACCGTATTGAGAAGAACTGCATGTGAGGAGCCTCCCCACACATGAGAGTTGTACTCCATACACGGGCGAATAAAACCCGTGTACAAGGTCAACATCTGTGCAGGGGTAAAGAAAGTTCGGAGTCGGCCCAGCACACCTAATCTCTTGGAAGCAGATTTCACAACAGATGTAATATGTAATATGTAATATGTATGCCTTGATTGATGATCTGACGTAGGTTATGGAGTGGAAGTAGACTAGTGGTGACTTTGCCATTACCTGCATTTGCTATTGCTTTCATCGTTGCCTGATAATGAACTCTAGTGTTATCTAACTGGCGTAGTATTATGTCAATGGGCTCCACGATTACTGAGAAGTGTTGAAACAGTGTTAGGTTTCCTTTTATGGCATCTGTTTTGTCCACACTTTGGTGAATTATACTTTCTGCCTTTCCGAGACTCTTAACAATGGTCATCATGACTGAGTTCCGATTTTCGACTAGTTTATGTTCTTATGTAAATACCTGAGCAATCTGATTAAATCTGTTGTTTATTTCTTGAAGATCTTCCTCTGTAGCCAATCCAAATATATTTCCTAGGATGGCACCACCTAGATCGAACAGACCGCGTTTCTCACGCTTACGTGT
>JAGKTI010040428.1:0-10406 GCA_018397915.1 Birgus latro
TCTGCTGTAAAAGCATAAGGTTTCTCTCTAAATCTTAGTAATACATTAAGCTGGCTGACCCCTTGGACGCTTTACTACTACAATTGAAAACTATCCTTATGGGAGTTGTTACTGAATCTTTGCTTACAGCATGATGTGGTAGATAATGTCCCTCTTTATGGTTAACAGGGACTTCTAATTCTTCAATAAAGTTATTCTTCAGTTGATCCTTTATAATATTATCATATGTGGTTAAATGTTCTGGATTGTTTCTCAACTTTCTTAGAAGAGAATTTAACTGAGCTTTAGCTGCTTGGAAATTTGTAGGTAATTTCAAATGGTTTAGTTTCCATGGTAATCCTACCCAATACTGTCCATCCTTAAATTCCACAGACTGATTATACAAATCCAAAGTTATTTTATCTTCAGGGGTTGGATCTTCAGTGTGTATTCCTACACTGTCTAGGTCCCAAAGTTTGTGTACAGGTTCAATTTTTTCATCTAACAAGTCATTTATCTGAGTAGGTTCTAATTCTGCACCTATTCTAGCTACCATCAATGACTGTGTGGGGGTAACAAAGACTGAATCTACTAATTTGGCCTCTCCTTTGTCTTTCTTAGGAAAAGGCAACTGACCCATAATAAGGTTACCTCCTGGACTCTTGAACAACTGTACTTTATTCTTCTTAAAGGTCCTGTGTAAGAATCTTCCACAGTAATCTGATTTTACATTACGTTTTGCCAATCTTATCCCTGAGCTTTGCAAATTATCAGAGGTTTCCTTTAGTCCCTTTATATAAATACTGGTTTCCATCTTATCCAGTACAGCTGCTGTTATACGACATTTATATCTGCCAAGTTGTATTAAGGGTCTAACTAAATCAAAGGACTGTGCTTCTTTAGTAGTTAAGAACCCTGTAATGGCTAGATTTACCTTGCCGACAACAGGTAACTTTAATTTATCTACAATGTCTGCAGAAATGAAGGTTTTCTGTGCACCTGTATCAAAAAGAGTACATACTAATATGTTCCTATTTTCACTCATTACCTTTACATCAGCAATTGGAACTGCAGCTGGCATCGTTACTGGAGTATTTGCTTCCGCAACTGTCATATTGACACTTGCAGTTTTAGGAACCTCATGTTTCATCATCCTTGGACACAAAGCACTATGATGATTGTCTTTTTTACATTTGAAACAAAGATTTAATTTAATTTTACAGTCAGCGGAACCATGTTCGCTATTCATACAAATCATACAACATCCCAATTCCTGAAGTCTCACTATTCTAGAAGCATAATCAGGATACTGTTGGCAAGATACACTGGAATGTTGTTCACTACAAAACACACAAACCTTCTTGTCCTTTACCATGAAAATTTTTACCTTCTTACTTTCATCAGCTTGTCTATCCCCTGTCTTTGTTAATTTATCCTCAGACTTTAAAGAGCTAAGAAAAGTACCTATCTCTTCCTTAGGTACAGCCTTACCTATTATTGGCTTGGCTTTCCCAGCCAGTTGGTTAGTGGTTCTTTTCCTTATTTCAGCCTTTGATTTATTTTCAACAGGCTTTACTGTTCCTTGCAAGTGTTTACAGAGTTGCATCAAGCCTTTCTCAATCTCCTCACAGGAGAAATTATCCTTCTGGTACCTGCCATACAGAGCGTCCTTAGTTCTTGGTAGAAGTTTTAAGGACACAATTCTAGAAAGCACCCAGTCTGCTGCCTTAACATCTTCGTAAGTACCTAAGGCCTTTAAATTACAACCTATCGCAATCCGAAAACTTTGCAAGGACTCAAAATCATGTTTAGGAATGGGTAATTCAATCAGAGCCTTTAATAATTGGGTAATGGCTTGCTCCTTGTCTTCATAATTCTGCTTAAGGATAGCCAAAGCTGCCTCATAATTGCTTTCCTCCACAGGTAATTCCTTTATCAGTTTGTAAGGCGTCCCTTTGACCTGTCCTAACAGATATGCGAGCTTGCTCGCATTAGGGAGATCTGTTCTGTCATGGACTAAGTATTTAAACTGATCCCAAAAGGATTTCCAATTCTGCTCACCATCAAACTCTGGAAGCGAAATTTGTGGTAAGGCAGCTTTACTCGCTTGTTCCACAACTTTTGTTCCGTTGATAATACCGGCTAATTTAAATTCAACCAGCTTCACTAATGATAGATATTCCTCCAATTTACCTTCAAATTTGGAGGTTTCTGCTTCCAAAAGATCTTTATCATCAGCTTGTACGATGGCTGCTTCCAAGTTAGTATAACTTTCCTCGTACTTGGCCCATCTTTCTTTTAATTGGTTCAACGGACTGCTTAATTTCTCCTTAATTGGAGGTGTTTCCTCTAATGACTGTTTACAGTCCAGTATAGCTCTCGTTACCCATCCTGCCTTACCACTAGCTGATTTTTGCAACAAGGAAATAGACATTGTTACTGATTTCTAAGTTACGGGAGTACAACCCCTTTTTTTTTCCTTTTTTAATTTTACAACCCAGATTTACTGAACTCCATTGTTATTTATCTTAAGTTTTGAGGGGTGTGGGAATAGGGTTTATGGCTTTAAACCTATCTCCCTGGGTTATTAAACCTCTGGGGTGATTTTGTCCTTCCCACACTCAGGATCCAAAATAATCACAATTCTCCAGAGCTCAGTAATAATTAACATTTTAAATTTTAAGGAGTGTAGGGATTTGCCTTATGGCTTTATACCTATCTCCCTGGACTATTAAACCTCTGGGGCAATCATTATCTCCACACTCATTACAGCATAGGACCACCCAAGGCCTGCACAGCATAGAACCTTTCCTTCTTATGCTCTATGTAATTTATGAATTTTTGCAGAACCGCTTCTCTGCCTTTATGATTCCAATGGATGTCATCTGTTTTTTGGTAGGCTTGGAAAGGCTTGGCATTGAAATGAATGAAATCCTGCCCTTTCCTAATCCTCTAACTTCCGGTTTATGGCCCTACTCATGAATCTGTAGGTACCATAACAAACAGATGCACCATATGGCAGGTTCCTAGGCTCAAGAAGGGTTATTGCTACTGCAGATTTACACGAGCTTTCAATGGCTCCTACCACTGCAAGAATATTTTCCACAATTTCATTAACATCTGAATCTTCACTGATGTCATTTCCTCCCAAAAAAAGAATAGTACGATCATGCTCCCATTCTAATACGGCGTTCAGCCGCTCATCCTCGGAAAAGGAACTTGCCTTTCCCCCAGGAGCTCTGTATATACGTATTTCCACGTATTCTACTTCCACGTGACGTGGTAATAAGCTGTGCCCTACAAAAGCTACCTTAAAGTCGCTCAACGCCTCTGCACACATCTGCTATCCTCACTCGGGGCACCAACGTGTGAGAAAAAAAAACGAGCGTCCTAGATACTCCTCACTGGAGAAAGTTATCTAAGTTGAACAGAGGTAAATTTGCATAAGTCTCGTGAGTAAATCAGGCAATTAAATCCCCTAACTCACCTACAAACACCTCTCATATACTAGCTAGTTCCCTAAGATTTGGCCAAATCAACAAGGTCACTTAGCTACGTATTGAGTCGAACAACAAGATGACGACGGGCGTGCTGTTTCGGTCTTTCCTGGGCAATCAGGCATCCTTTGGGGTGTATGTACAAGCGCAGCTACTCGGAGTGAAATCTACTCAAGGAGTGTGCAAGATGGCGAGCTTCTTGTCCCTCATAGGATAGAAGAGTTGCCAACTATTGCTTAATTACGTCAAATACAGCTAACTTACTCCGTAAAATGTACAAGGTGAATCTAACTTAATCTAATCTTAGTTTTAATTAAACTAAACAAGATATTCCCCCTTTTCTACAGATAGATATACTGTATATACATTAAAACTGGCCTCCCGTTTGATCTTGGGCTTTTTCATCCTTACCACGTCATCCACGCAGGCGCAGTTTAGGTCAATGGAAAATTCTCCAGTTTATGTGTATGTACATAGTTGTCTACCAATGTTAAACGCAGTAGCATTTAATTTATTAATAATAAGAATTAACAGAACGTAATCTCTGGGTTTTTAAACCTCTCAAGTACGTTTTCCTCTGCTCTTTAACAATCGACAACTAAAGTAAAAAGCACAACCGCTCGGGGGGAAAATATTTCCCACAGCTTTGGGGCCGGGCGAAATATGATACGCTGTATCATGTAATGTGTCCCTTTGCCCAAAGCTCTCTCCACTGATCTCTAGAGCCCTGTGCCGCGACCCTTCTAGGTCGCACATCTTGACCCAATTGTTCTCCACCATCCTCTGTTTCCAGGGAGCCGTTAACTCTAGGGGCACCAGTTTATCTATTGTTTTCATACTGAGATGTCCCCTACATTTAACTTTTACAAGTCTTAGCACCCCCTCTGAGTCTGGATGTGTGGAAATCACCTTGGCTAACGGCCACTGGGATCTTGGTTGTTCGGTTTTTACTAAGACCACATCTCCTATATTTATAACTGATTTGTTGCTGGCAGCCTGAGCCCCATAATATCTTTCTCTTAGGCTCAAGAGATATTCTTCACTCCAGTGTCTATTCCAGATGTCCAATACCCTTTTAAGACGTTGGTATCCCTCACGCAGATGTTGTCCTAGTTCATTAGTTCCAATTGTAGGATCATTTATTTCCTCCTGGATATCCACACAAGGTATTGGATGAAGTTTCCTGCCATGCAACATATGAGCAGGTGTCAGTGCTTCAATTCCAAGGCTAGTATCATCTAAATAGGTTAACGGTCTATTATTAATCCTAGCCTCAATTTCAGTTATCACCGTTCTCAGTTCCTCTCTAGTGATCTTAGTTCTGTGTAGAGTTTTCCTTAGGCAGTTCTTTACTATTCCAATCATTCTTTCTGTAAATCCATTTTGCCATGGTGCTCTTGGAGCAATGAACTGCCAGATACAATTTCGGATTCCCAGTGCTGTCTTAACCTTTGGGTCATTCATTATGTTCAAAAGTAAAGGTGCTGTTCCAACGAAATTAGTTCCGTTGTCGCTTATTAATCTGGTAGGACAAGACCTTCTAGCAGCAAATCTTCTAAATACATTCAGGAATGTCTCTGAACTGAGATCTTCTGCCATTTCTAGATGGACTGCCCTCGTATAGGTGCAAGTAAACAAGCATATATACACCTTATGGGGAGTTCCCTCACCCGTAACAGTTATAGCCCCTGTGTAATCAACTCCAGTTACCTTGAAGGGCCTACTAACATTCACCCTATCCTCTGGTAAAGCAGGTGGTCCTGGGTAGTCATATGGCCTTTGCTTATACCTCCTGCATATTATACAGCCTTTGAGATATTTCTTTACAACCGACCTACCCTTAGGGATCCAATACCTTTCGCGGACTCGGGCCAAGGTCTGTGGCACACCTCCATGAAGAGTCAAGTCATGGGCTTCCTTTACAATTAACTCTACAAAATAATCTTTCTTGGGTAGCAGTATAGGATGTCTAGTTTGGAGAGGTAAATCAGCCTTTATTATTCGGCCACGGCATCTAATCAGACCCTTTCCGTCTAAGAACAATCCTAAATCTCGGATCAATTTGTTCTTATCAGTGCCTTGACATAAAAGGTTAAAAATCTCTCCATAATACTTCCTTTGTATCCTTCTCACCCAATATTCCATGGGATCAAACTTCTTAAACCCCACTTTCTTATTCAAAAATCTAACAACTAACCTAGTGGTATTAATGAGTTGTTTTATAGATGAGAATCTGCTAATGTCAATTATTTCTGGCTCAGGTACTACTGGATCCAAGTTTACAACACTAACCTCAGCAATACTATACAGTTTTTGCTCAGGCCAATCCTTAGTGAGTAACCATTTAGGACCTTTAAACCACAAGTCATCCTTGATCAGTTTCTTTACTGTGGAACCTCTTGAAAGTAAATCAGCTGGATTTTGTTTAGAGGATACATGGATAAACTTAAATTTAGAAGACATTTCTCTTATAGTCTTCACTCTATTGCAGACAAGAGGAATTTTACTGTCATCCTTTCCTATCCAGTAAAGACAATTTTCACTGTCAGTCCATATATAAATATCCTCAAACTGAGTATCCAGAGTAGTGGTTAGATACCTGGCCAATTTAGTTCCTATCTCTATGGAAGCCAATTCCATTTGAGGTAGGGTTCTTCCCTTAATTGGTGCAACTCTGGCTTTGGACATAATTTTACTGTCATGTCCTGTTGCACAATATGCTACTGCTCCATATGCCTTCTGAGAAGCATCACAAAAAATGTGTAAATGTGACTTCTCGTTACTGTTTATCATCCTGGGAATACTTATGCTTGATGATTTTTCAAATTCCTTTTGAATCTGTTCCCACTGTTCAGCATACGTTTCACCCAATTCTGTGTCCCAGTCTAACTTTTCTCGCCAAGCCTCTTGCACTAAACATTTTCCCCTAATAACTATAGGACTGACTAATCCTAATGGGTCATATAACATGGAGACCTGACTTAACAGGGACCTCTTGGTGAGAGTGACATTGGAGAACTTAATCGGCTTTAAACTTATTTCATCAGCCTTTGTATCCCAGTTAAGATCCAACACATTTTGAGTTTCGGGAATGTCAGTATTTGGATAGTCCTCTTGTATTTTATTCCTCAAAAGCGGTGAATTTGTATTCCAGCTCTGTAGCGGCAAATTTGCCTTCCCACATTCGGAATTGGCTACTTCATAAGCCTTCAATACTTCCGTCTCTGTATCAGCAACACCTTGCAAATTATCCATGTAAAAAGCCTGCCCTATTTCTGGGCATTTGGCCCTTTCAAAATGATGCTTCAATGTGTTGCAAAGTAGGAAAGGACTAGCACAAGAGCCAAAGAGCACCGACCGGAAACAGTAGGTTTTCAATGGACTATCCTCATTTTGAGGGTCTTGAGGCCAGAGGAATTTTGTAAATTTCCTATCCTCCTCCCTCAATCCTATTCTGAGAAAAGCCTTACTAATGTCTGCTGTAAAAGCATAAGGTTTCTCTCTAAATCTTAGTAATACATTAAGCTGGCTGACCCCTTGGACGCTTTACTACTACAATTGAAAACTATCCTTATGGGAGTTGTTACTGAATCTTTGCTTACAGCATGATGTGGTAGATAATGTCCCTCTTTATGGTTAACAGGGACTTCTAATTCTTCAATAAAGTTATTCTTCAGTTGATCCTTTATAATATTATCATATGTGGTTAAATGTTCTGGATTGTTTCTCAACTTTCTTAGAAGAGAATTTAACTGAGCTTTAGCTGCTTGGAAATTTGTAGGTAATTTCAAATGGTTTAGTTTCCATGGTAATCCTACCCAATACTGTCCATCCTTAAATTCCACAGACTGATTATACAAATCCAAAGTTATTTTATCTTCAGGGGTTGGATCTTCAGTGTGTATTCCTACACTGTCTAGGTCCCAAAGTTTGTGTACAGGTTCAATTTTTTCATCTAACAAGTCATTTATCTGAGTAGGTTCTAATTCTGCACCTATTCTAGCTACCATCAATGACTGTGTGGGGGTAACAAAGACTGAATCTACTAATTTGGCCTCTCCTTTGTCTTTCTTAGGAAAAGGCAACTGACCCATAATAAGGTTACCTCCTGGACTCTTGAACAACTGTACTTTATTCTTCTTAAAGGTCCTGTGTAAGAATCTTCCACAGTAATCTGATTTTACATTACGTTTTGCCAATCTTATCCCTGAGCTTTGCAAATTATCAGAGGTTTCCTTTAGTCCCTTTATATAAATACTGGTTTCCATCTTATCCAGTACAGCTGCTGTTATACGACATTTATATCTGCCAAGTTGTATTAAGGGTCTAACTAAATCAAAGGACTGTGCTTCTTTAGTAGTTAAGAACCCTGTAATGGCTAGATTTACCTTGCCGACAACAGGTAACTTTAATTTATCTACAATGTCTGCAGAAATGAAGGTTTTCTGTGCACCTGTATCAAAAAGAGTACATACTAATATGTTCCTATTTTCACTCATTACCTTTACATCAGCAATTGGAACTGCAGCTGGCATCGTTACTGGAGTATTTGCTTCCGCAACTGTCATATTGACACTTGCAGTTTTAGGAACCTCATGTTTCATCATCCTTGGACACAAAGCACTATGATGATTGTCTTTTTTACATTTGAAACAAAGATTTAATTTAATTTTACAGTCAGCGGAACCATGTTCGCTATTCATACAAATCATACAACATCCCAATTCCTGAAGTCTCACTATTCTAGAAGCATAATCAGGATACTGTTGGCAAGATACACTGGAATGTTGTTCACTACAAAACACACAAACCTTCTTGTCCTTTACCATGAAAATTTTTACCTTCTTACTTTCATCAGCTTGTCTATCCCCTGTCTTTGTTAATTTATCCTCAGACTTTAAAGAGCTAAGAAAAGTACCTATCTCTTCCTTAGGTACAGCCTTACCTATTATTGGCTTGGCTTTCCCAGCCAGTTGGTTAGTGGTTCTTTTCCTTATTTCAGCCTTTGATTTATTTTCAACAGGCTTTACTGTTCCTTGCAAGTGTTTACAGAGTTGCATCAAGCCTTTCTCAATCTCCTCACAGGAGAAATTATCCTTCTGGTACCTGCCATACAGAGCGTCCTTAGTTCTTGGTAGAAGTTTTAAGGACACAATTCTAGAAAGCACCCAGTCTGCTGCCTTAACATCTTCGTAAGTACCTAAGGCCTTTAAATTACAACCTATCGCAATCCGAAAACTTTGCAAGGACTCAAAATCATGTTTAGGAATGGGTAATTCAATCAGAGCCTTTAATAATTGGGTAATGGCTTGCTCCTTGTCTTCATAATTCTGCTTAAGGATAGCCAAAGCTGCCTCATAATTGCTTTCCTCCACAGGTAATTCCTTTATCAGTTTGTAAGGCGTCCCTTTGACCTGTCCTAACAGATATGCGAGCTTGCTCGCATTAGGGAGATCTGTTCTGTCATGGACTAAGTATTTAAACTGATCCCAAAAGGATTTCCAATTCTGCTCACCATCAAACTCTGGAAGCGAAATTTGTGGTAAGGCAGCTTTACTCGCTTGTTCCACAACTTTTGTTCCGTTGATAATACCGGCTAATTTAAATTCAACCAGCTTCACTAATGATAGATATTCCTCCAATTTACCTTCAAATTTGGAGGTTTCTGCTTCCAAAAGATCTTTATCATCAGCTTGTACGATGGCTGCTTCCAAGTTAGTATAACTTTCCTCGTACTTGGCCCATCTTTCTTTTAATTGGTTCAACGGACTGCTTAATTTCTCCTTAATTGGAGGTGTTTCCTCTAATGACTGTTTACAGTCCAGTATAGCTCTCGTTACCCATCCTGCCTTACCACTAGCTGATTTTTGCAACAAGGAAATAGACATTGTTACTGATTTCTAAGTTACGGGAGTACAACCCCTTTTTTTTTCCTTTTTTAATTTTACAACCCAGATTTACTGAACTCCATTGTTATTTATCTTAAGTTTTGAGGGGTGTGGGAATAGGGTTTATGGCTTTAAACCTATCTCCCTGGGTTATTAAACCTCTGGGGTGATTTTGTCCTTCCCACACTCAGGATCCAAAATAATCACAATTCTCCAGAGCTCAGTAATAATTAACATTTTAAATTTTAAGGAGTGTAGGGATTTGCCTTATGGCTTTATACCTATCTCCCTGGACTATTAAACCTCTGGGGCAATCATTATCTCCACACTCATTACAGCATAGGACCACCCAAGGCCTGCACAGCATAGAACCTTTCCTTCTTATGCTCTATGTAATTTATGAATTTTTGCAGAACCGCTTCTCTGCCTTTATGATTCCAATGGATGTCATCTGTTTTTTGGTAGGCTTGGAAAGGCTTGGCATTGAAATGAATGAAATCCTGCCCTTTCCTAATCCTCTAACTTCCGGTTTATGGCCCTACTCATGAATCTGTAGGTACCATAACAAACAGATGCACCATATGGCAGGTTCCTAGGCTCAAGAAGGGTTATTGCTACTGCAGATTTACACGAGCTTTCAATGGCTCCTACCACTGCAAGAATATTTTCCACAATTTCATTAACATCTGAATCTTCACTGATGTCATTTCCTCCCAAAAAAAGAATAGTACGATCATGCTCCCATTCTAATACGGCGTTCAGCCGCTCATCCTCGGAAAAGGAACTTGCCTTTCCCCCAGGAGCTCTGTATATACGTATTTCCACGTATTCTACTTCCACGTGACGTGGTAATAAGCTGTGCCCTACAAAAGCTACCTTAAAGTCGCTCAACGCCTCTGCACACATCTGCTATCCTCACTCGGGGCACCAACGTGTGAGAAAAAAAAACGAGCGTCCTAGATACTCCTCACTGGAGAAAGTTATCTAAGTTGAACAGAGGTAAATTTGCATAAGTCTCGTGAGTAAATCAGGCAATTAAATC